>JAQFYC010001385.1:0-35208 GCA_034694165.1 Tomocerus mixtus | reverse complement strand
TCAAAGATGCTTTCGGGGTCACCGTCGTGTGAGCTGAAATGGGCCAAATTGGCCTGGTCAGTGGTGGAGGTCTCTTCAATAGATTCGCTCTACCCCCTCTAAAACATACATAGAGTCCAGGGACTTTTCATTCCGGTTTACATTTTGACAATGTTATGTTGTTCTTTTATATTGCTCCCCATAAACTAAACTCCTTTCCTTACCCCTTCACTGTGTATTGTATAGTAAACCCTGAGAAGGGATATGGAACGTATAAGATATAATATAAGTTATAAGTGATCGTATTATTTTATTTGGTTTGATTCATACTCTATGCTACTATATATGTATTATGTTACTATACAGAGAGACGCCCGTGGATCGGTCACTTTCAAAATAGTCCCATCGTACCGGAGTAATCCACCACCCTGCGAGGTAATTCTTTTTTACTAGTCCTTCCTTAAGAAAATTGTTGAGTTTCCATTATTCTTAAGCACCTAGGCGAAATTCCCCGTCAAGTTGTTCTTTGATGTTTTTAGTTGAATAAAATGGAACATGAAGCCAATCAAACTTCGTTTAGGAAAAAGGAAGGAGAAAGTGTATATTTTTCACACAAGGTACCATTATTTCAAAGGGCATCAACTCAGGGGGCTCCTACTCCTACTCCAGTTTAGTTCAGTTTAGGCATTACATAATGATATAGGAAACGAGACGAATCCAGAGCGGCGGACTTACTAAAAGAAAGTTCTTTGAACAGAAGTTCATTGTATACCATTTACTGTCTATCTAGCTAGTCTAAGTTTAGTAGGCTACATACTATTTTTATACATGTTGTGTAAAAAGTTATAGGCAGCACATAGAAAACATAACAATGGCACAAGACGGATTTTATAGTTGAAATGTTGAAAACTGGAAAACAGTTAGTAGTTGCGAACATGCTTTGGCACTTGCAGATTTGGAAACTTATGTACGTTCTTCGATGTTAGGAGTAATGTAGGGAAACTAAGAAAAAACT
Organism: Tomocerus mixtus; assembly: GCA_034694165.1. Lineage (NCBI taxonomy): Eukaryota > Metazoa > Arthropoda > Collembola > Entomobryomorpha > Tomoceridae > Tomocerus > Tomocerus mixtus. The sequence continues at coordinate 34,214 of JAQFYC010001385.1, read as the reverse complement.
CTTTTTCCCCATTCGAAAAGTGAAGTTCGAATTTCTATGTATACTTTCTCCACTTTCACTCCGCTTTCTCCCTAATACTAATACAAACTAAACTACTTCAGGATCTCCATATACATTCCATACATGTTTAACTATGTACTGAACTAAACTACACTACATATCACATCACTACCCAACATAACTTAGTTACCTACACAAAAGTTAGTATTCTACGTAGTTACATCCATCTAAAAAACTAAAGTAGAATAAGAAAGTTATACTTCTTAGATAGTTGTATATGCATACTACATCCTTACTGTATATTTATGGTACAATAGTATCCGATTCTACTTTATTCGTATTATATTATTATACTAGTTCTTTTCTGGTTTATTCCTACATTATATTACATATGTTTCGTTTTAAGTATAACTATTTAACTATTTTTGTTGGTACATTTCTGTACATACATAGTATACAACTATTTACTATAACTTACTGTATTGTCTATCTATCTAGTCTTGCCTTGTGTACTGTACTGTACTTTGTACTTTACCGTTTTCTCTTTTGACTCTTCTTGTCTTTCTCTACTTTCTCTTTTTCTACAGTATATTATATGTACTATAGCATTTTCTTGTAAAATAACTAATGTAAAAGTATAGTAAAGGCTTTTATATTCAGCTTCTTGACTTTACTATTATTACGCTATATTTGTAGTGTGAATTTTTTCGATTTGTTCCTCCTGGCGGAACTCCAGTTGCTTTCTTTGCCTCTTATTACTGTGAGAAAAGGCCAGGGCAAGTAGATCCAAGCCAGGCCAGGCCAAACCAAGCCAATGCTTGTGTTCTGAGAAACAGGAGAGTTAAATTCCCTGTGCATATAGTAGTTCAACTCACATACTTACATAATAGCACAGTAATAGTAGAATAAGAAGCCTTAGGAAGGCAGCAGAGACCTACCCCACCTTTCATTTTCTTTGTTCACAGCATTTGTGTCGTGTCCTTCCGATTTTGACTGGAAGTGAAAGTTAAAGTTGAGTTGAGTTGACTTGAGTTGAGGTTGCAAAGTCGGGTTACTTTATGAAAAAGTAAAAGTGAGTGAGTGAGTGAGAACATCTCTCCACTTTTACTCATGCCCAAGCCAGAATATAAGCTAGAGCCGACAGAACACGAAAAACACACACACCAAGCCAAATCAAATGGCTCTTAATGGAAAAGTGTGCCAAACTTTTCTAGTTGAGCATAAATTTCCAGGTTTTTCTCCTTATTGTTGATGTGATTGTGTTTGGGAGAGGAGTAAAAAGTAGTGAGTTCTCTCCAGCAGCTCGACTTCATTCTCCTGTAAAATATCTGAATTTTATAAGATTTTCAACTCTTTGCGAGCTACTCAACTATGAAATTCCGCCACTAATGGCCTTACGCTACATGAATGATCTATTATCATACTTGACTAACTCCTCGTAGTTCCTTAGCACTAGTAAGGACCACAGCTGTATTAAGTAATATTACATACACGATAGGACGACTTTTATTCTTGCTTTCGGTTTGGATGTGGTAGATCTCTGCTGTGAGAACCCTGTGTCTTTCTTCATGAACTGTATGCGTGTAGGTATGTACATGCATTAGTTCTTGGCTTGGTTTTGGTTCTTGTAATGATCCTATCACCTAACACTTCTTTATAGTACCTATAGACTTTCTCCCGCGACTACAACACACAATATAATACATTTGTTCAATCTTTCTCTAAAGAAAAGAGAGATAGCTTTGATAGCTCGACAGCTAGAAGCTCTTATAGTTAAGTAATGGAACATAAAATAATGCATACACTCTTCAGATAGTAAATAATAGTTGAGAGAGGAAGAGTGAGTTCACTTGAGTTGATAGTCATGCCGAAATAAAATAGTCTAGTCAAGTGAGGAAGTGAAAGCTGGAGCAAGAGCTGGAGAAAATCCTCTCTAATGCTAAAACTACTACGACTACATACAAAAATAAGTAGGGAGCACTAATAGTAATAGTACTACAGATAATACTACATAGAGAGCAAGTACATAAGTTAAAAGAGTGCCTTCCATTTCCATGACTTGACTTACCCAATCCCATCTACTAAACTAAAGTCTCCAGCTCTTTTCCAATGTCGTTCTCTTTGTTGGTTGTCCAATTTAATTTATGATGTAGAGAAATTAATTCAGTTTATCTCGTACAGTAAGTAAGTATAAGTAGGTGGACTCTGGACTAAAGTATAATATACTAAACTCAAACTTCTGTGGTCTGGCCAGCTCTTATGTACTATTATATATACTGATACTTACAATAATGTATGGTGGTTTGGTTTATTCTGGTTTTCTTTGGTTTCCCGTTTTGGTACTTACTTACAGTGTGATACAAAAATGTGGGCTTTTAGGAGAAGAAACATTATAGATTTATTTGTACAAAAAATTTGTATATTAATTTTTTTCTGATTTACTTTTCTTTGTTTTTCAAAAACGATATCCTAAAAAATAGTCGCATTTTTACCCCCTTTACCCTTATAGTTGTCTATTAGTGTCATATAAAAGTGGTCATAATAATTTCCCCACAGTCACGTCGTTTATAGTTACTTGGATTATTTTTAGTGCCAATATTTTAGTAAAACACTTAGGATTTGACGCTAAAAGACCATTAATTTCTTCTACAACCAAATATTTCTGTAGTACACTGTATTATGTAGTTACTTTTATCAACGTAGTACTTATAAGTACCTACAACAGATTTATATAGCTTATTGTTAGTTAGTGTTAGTTACAGCGTTGCATAGCTCGTAACTCTGATAATGTTCATGTTCATATTTATTTAGGAGTATGGTAAATATTTGTTGGAATGCATTGTATATATATATGTAGTACTGTATATCTGTATAGTATATATATATTTGTGAACTAACTATGGATTGGACAATCTCTCTTCATTCTAAAGATACTACAAGAAGAGTAAAATAATATATTCGTATTTATTTCTCTAAGTTAATAGTATTTCTCTATGTTATTGTATATTTTATGAGATATGAGATAGTTTATTGTTTTGATAGCCAAGTCAAGTATGGAAAGTAAAGTAAAGTAAAGTAAGTAGAGAGTAAGGATGGGATTTATTACTTTATCTGTATATATAAATGTCGTTGGTTGGTTGGATTGAATTGCATTGAAAATTTCGGGGTCCGTTACATGCTATTTGTTTATGTATCATCTGGACTGGAGTCACATGCTGATTTCTCTCTAATTCTCATTTAGCTGTTCCGGATTAACCCCGAACCAGTTTTAGTAAGTCTATTCACACTCACTGTGCTTGTCGAGTAGAAGCAGCCTTAAATTATTTGCATATTAGTTATTGTACTTACTTTCACTCTCTATAATTATATAGCGTTAGTTTAGTTATCATTATATTATATATGTTACACTTTTAGTATTTAGTATACACTTTTTGATTAGAATTTAATTATAGTATATAGTCTATGTATCACTTTAGTTACTAATGTATGCATACATATTTACATTAGTAATTTTAATTAATAACTCCCCCTTTCTAGTTTTACTTTCACCAGTTTAGCATTTCTAGAACACTCACTTTTCCTTTAATGTGTATTTTGTTAGTATTGGTTTCCTAATTTAATGTGGATGCAATGTTATGTTATGAACTGGCACACTACTATTTACTATACGTACCAGCAGCACATAGAAAGTTGCATTTGAACATTTGAATTGCTTTCACCCTATAGTAAAGTTTTTAATCAATTTTTGAAATCATCTTCAAAATATATTTGAGGGCAAGTAAAGATGATTTGGGACTTTAGATCTTCAGACTTTTAGAACAAATATTAAAATTAGTAGTTTAGAATTTGTAGAAAAGATTTTAAAGTATGATTTACTTTCACTTCCAACGATTCCCTATAATAGTGAAAGTCTAACCAACCAGCTGATTTTTGACGGTGTTTTGAAGATTGTACATTTGGAAAAATTCCATAGCTTGCCACAATGGCCAATAATGTGATGTGATTTTTCTACAAATACCAACATTACATTTTGATGGTTGTTATTCTCATTGTCAGGCACTTTTGCACGGAATACTGCCACAAAATCTGCCATAATACTACTTATGAAAAGGAAAATTAATGGGCAGATCTGCACTAGTTTTTACTATTTGTTTATATCATTGATTTTGTTTCGAGACATTGCGTAATGAGTTGATTTAATTGACGAATGTAATTTATGCTTAATGTTTAGAGCATTAATTACTCTATATACTTACTCTGACTGAGATTATGTGTAAATTAATTAAAGTAGCTACTCTTAATTAATATTTAATATTTCTACCTGATTTTTCCCTGTGCACAGATTTTCCCTTTCTCTTTGTTGTTTTGATTTTGTTGACCCACTTTTGCCTTTTTGAATTTGAAGATGTCCATAATAATAAATGTTTACCTTTGACCTCTGTACTATTTATGTGTTGATATTGAATTGACAATAATAAATAGAAACACTTGAGTGCTCTGCATCTGTGCACAGGTAGTAATCGTAGTCTTGGTTTGATCTTTGATCTTTGATCTGAGCTGATTGAGTTGAATTGAGTGAAATGAACTTTCTCTGAATGTATGGAATGAGTATTTTCTAATTAAAATAGCAACAGAGAGACTTATTTCTTAATTATAATTAGCCAAAAGATTTGTTTCGATTTGACTTACATAAAATACGTTTGGATTGAAAAATATTAAAATTGCTTTGGAATTGATTAGATTTTTGTACGAGCCCTGTTTGACTACGACCCTTTGGAGGATGAGCTGATCCCTTGTGCACAAGCGGGGATTTCATTCAAAATAGGCGATATTCTGCAAGTGATTTCTAAGGATGATCCCCATTGGTGGCAAGCGAGACTGGACACCCCTGCGACTTCGGCCTCCTCTACGTCATCAACGTCTTCAGGTGCTTCCCTGGGTCACACCGCTGGCCTGATCCCCTCCCCCGAGCTGCAAGAGAGAAGAACGATCCAAGCGGCGGCAAGTGGGAAGTCTGCCGCCGGCTCTGGGGGCACTAAGGGGGGAAAACATGTTAATAACAACGGAGTTAATAGCTTGATGAATTTCGATACGAATAGTAGCAATGGAGATGACAAGATCAGCTGTAGCCTTTTCGGAAAGAAGAAGAAGAGCGAAAAGAAAGATAAATATTCTGCAAAACACAACGCTGTGTTTGACTCCCTTGAATTAAACACCTATGAAGAAGTAGTCCGACTTCCATGTAAGAGTTACAATAGTCCTTAGCCTATAATCTATAATATGTACTACTTATGTGCATAGCCTTCAATTCCCCATTCTTTTCTGTCTCCAACTCTCGATTCTCGATGATACTTCTCCTTGGCTTTGGCTTTCTACTTGTGTAGTTTTTCTTTTCTGACACAATATCCCTTCTTCTTATTGCTCGCCTGAACATGACATTTCTTTTGACTCTGATCTGAGCAGGCTGTGTCTGTCTGTTGTAGTAAAGCATATTCTGTTCAACTTTTATTGCTAATGTCATGCTTCTCTTACTCTTACTCATGTCTTATACTTATGGAGAAAGAAAAAAGTATCCTAGATTCTATTCTCTAGTGCAGTTATGTTGTATTTATATTTGTTATTATGTGTGTTATTTATAGACAAATACAATACTGTAGTAAGTAATAATATAAACTATTGTATTTTGTATCTAGAATCTAGAATCTACGCGTTTACTTTATAGTGCAGATACTTTCTCCGTAAGTATTAGTTTAGTGATAGGGAAAATTCATGTAGAGTAAAAGAGCTGAATTTTTTATTTCGTCATAGACAAACATATACTTAAGTTAAATACTTTCCCAGGCCTTGGTTGCTTTCTGCTGTGAGCTTACCTAGTTCCCTAATACTATTCGTTATTATTACGTCCGCTTGGCTGGACTTTAGTACTCCTGCTCTGCACATACATAGTTTCAGTAACACTTTTTCTTGCTTTCTCCTCTCGTGTGTGTACTTATTCTTATTGTTAGACTCGTTCTAGTTCTGGTTGTAGTTTACACTAGGGTACGTACAGATGTATCTACAAATGCTCAGATCTAAAAGATAAAGTAGCAAACAGTGTGGCAAATCTGCTTTCCTTGCATCTATTGTATTTCCGTTGTTTATCCATGCATGGTGAGTCTTGAGTTGAGATGTGAGCTGAGTTTGAGTCTCATTGAGTTTTTTGTGTCGTGTCAGCTTTCCGACGAAAAAGTTTGGTGCTGTTGGGAGCTCACGGGGTCGGGCGTAGACACATCAAAAACTGTTTGATATCAAGACACCCGGATTTATACGCCTACCCTATTCCTCATACAACTCGGACACCCAGACCTGACGAAGAAGATGGCCGAAACTATTACTTTGTCTCACATTCGAAGATGATGTCTGATATTGCAGCTAACGAATATCTGGAGTATGGCACCCATGAGGAGGCCATGTATGGTACTAAACTAGGCACAATACGACGGATTCATGCTGAAGGTAAAGGTAAAATCATTTTAGTCTTACTGTCAGGTTAGTTACTGTTTTCATGTCTCTGGTGGAAACCTAATCGAGTCATTCTCTTCACATTTCAATGAATCTTTTCCAGGTCTTGTCGCGATTTTAGATGTAGAGCCTCAAGCAATGAAAATCCTTCGGTGTGCAGAGTTTGCTCCTTTTGTTGTCTTCATTGCTGCTCCTGCGCTCAACACTGTGGCTGATGTGAGTACTCATTTTATTTAACCCGTTACTTTTTGCAAAATATCCCCAAATTATGCTTTCACTTTTAATTAAAATCACTCTGCATTTTCAAATTACGGAGAATGTTTACTGGATGTGGTGAAAGATGTACCTGCAATGCCTAAAGAAAGTGTATAGAATATTTTTTACATATTTTTGTCGTTAAAAGCTCTGAAAGTGGTTCTTCTAAAAGTACTTTGGTAAACGGGGAGGAAATGTTTAGGAAATTGAGAACTAATTTGACAAATTGTATTTTTCAGTATGACGGAAGTTTGGAGCGGTTGGTAAGAGAGTCGGAGGTTCTTCGGAAGGCATACGGACATCTCTTCGATATGGTGATAGTGAACAATGACATCGAAGAAACCATCTCTATTTTGGAAACGACCATGGAAAAGATTCACTCCCAACCTCAATGGGTTCCTGTATCTTGGGTTTATTGACCAACGAGTTAATCCATGTAATTTTGGATTTTTTGGACTTTTGCTCTTGGTTCTATATCTGTTCCTCCTAGATTATTTTTGACGGGAATTTGGACACGAGGCAATATGCAGAGATGCATAGTCGCAACGCAGCAATTAAGATAATTACAATATCCCTTAATCCCTCACCTCATAATAATACTAAACTATAAAAACTAACTAGCTCTGGTAAAGATAAGTAAAGTTTAAAGTACTCGTAACGTAACGTAACGTAACGTAAGAAAAAACTACAGATATACATTACATTACAGTCATCTTCAGATCAGACAGATCGTAAAAATATTTAGTGACTAAACTTTTGAACTGAAGATTGCGTGTACAGCTGAGCCAAGTTGGGAAGACGCAGAAGCTTACATACTTACATATAATAACTACATTATACTTAACTTACGTATAAATAGAAGGCAATTAGTTGACATGAACTAACTAAAACTATCTACAACTACTGAACAGTATCTACAGTGTGATGGATTATATTATTATTGATTAATATGTATTACTTAAACTAAACTAAAGGCAAATTACCTACATAAGTACTACATTACATTACCTAAGACAAGATAACAACATAACAATGGTTAACAACCGTACTGTAACTGCGTAACTGATTAACTATTGTAAATATTACAATCTACATACATACATACATAATAATAGTAGCAAATAACAAAAAATACATTAACTACGTAACATAATAATAACATGTCGTACTCATATTAATGATTATAATTACTATTTATTGTATTACAATTACAACTTCATGCTCAAAGTCAAGTCAGTCTGTCATGTTAATTCATTATGATTATCATTTAATGTACTACAGTACTTGTAGTAAAATACTATAATTATTACCGTAAATTTTAAATATTGAAGGAGAGATTGAGACATACATACATAACAAACGTAAATTACAGTACTACAAAAAACAAATCAAGCATTATTAAATGGAACATTGAATTGAACGTGTACTCGAACGCGTACCTTGTATGTACTTGCTAATAATACAGATCTGTAATATGTAATATGTAAGCTAAAAATTAACCAAAAAGGCAGGTGAACTTTGACACAAGAAATTGAGATTTGCTCGCGTGATCCATCCATCGACATCGACAAGTCGACTTGGTCACAACAGCTAGAAAGAATTGCAGCAGAGACAACAGTTTTGATAGTAGCATTCATTTTTTCATGAGTAAAAGTAAAAAGTATATACCTAAAGACCTAAAATTACTTCTTAATATACGATTTCTAACCTAAAGCCTACATACCTACCTAACTAAAGAAATTTTGAATATAAATGAATATTCTACAATTTTAAAAATTAAAAGCAATCTCACTTTCTTATTGTATCACATCGCAGTCAATAAATGTCAGGTCGGGTAGGATGTCAAAGGTCGGATGTCAGAGCAAATCAGTCTCATTCACACCAAACCACACCACGTCACGTAGTCGCAACGCAACTAAACATGGTACTAATAATTAAATTCGTATAAAACTGATAAATTAGCAGTTAGTGATTCTTATATCTTACACCTTCAATTTCCATAGTCTCGTCATAACCATAAAACACACATTATTATTACTAATCCAAAATAATGTCACAAAAGTCGAGTGAAAGTCAAATAAATGAACTTTTATACTAAATCCAGGATATTTCTCACTTTCACTACAAACTTTCTCCACTGGAATGAATATGAGTAAAAGTGGGTTTGGATTTATTATAAATGTTTCTTTGAAGAATAAAGGGAAAGCAATCAGATTTAAATGAGTTATAAAAGTTATAATCACACCCTACTACTACACCATTATACCTCTTCACTACTGTTTTAATGTATGTTTAACAAACAGTAACTATAAATCTATTCTTAACGAACACATTTAAAGTGCATACATGAAATAGAAGCCAAAGCTAACCTAAAACCCGTACACATGCATAGTAGTGCCGTGTATTGCATTATATAAAGTTTATTACGCATTTTCACTTTTTACCTGTACAATATTCCTGATCCTGACACTAGAGAAATTGTAACTTTGTTAGTTACTTACTATGGAACACTGGATGAGACAAGACAAAATTAGACAGCCAAGAATAAGAGTAATAATGTATTTTGAATCTGATCCTATCCAATGTAAAGCAACCAAAGTGAAATTCAAATGAATGATGAAAGGAAACTCATCTTTGTTCTTTGAGAAAAGGAAACCATAAGAAACAAACGACCACGTTGATTATATAAAGGATCCCGTCACGTCACATCACATTACAGAAAAGTATAAAAATTTAATAACTTCGACTACGACTTGAACTTCCCATTCCACCAGTATTCAAATCCAAGAGTTTCTAGCAGATTCTTTTCCATTTTTATTATTATACCACAATATTTACCTTAGAACTTAACTTAAACCTATATCATGTCATGTATGTACCTTGAACCTTGCTGTATTTGTAAACTATTCATATATCATCCTAAATAGTATGTATTTCTTTAATCCGTAATCCTTTCTCTAGGTATTTACATTTTAATATGTGTAATATATAATATTTTACTTATGTAAGCTTTATTCCCATTCCTACCTTTTTTACCTTTTTGACTTGAGTAGACTTTATATTAAGTTAGTAGTTCCCCTTTTGAAAGGCTGGGAATAAATATTAAGGCAATAAGTCATTTTTATCCCTTTTACTTTTATCTACAGTACTTTCCATGCGATAACTGTAGAATAAACTGTAACTGTCCGTATATGCAGTATGGAATTTTTTATCCGAAGGAGAAAGTCATTATACTATATACTTACTTAGGTGTTACTTTACTTACTCACTAACTTAACTTACTACTTGCCATACTACAAGTTAGTGGCAAATATGTAATAGTCTTGAAAGTCTCAATGTAATGTAAGTATGTCTGCGAGGGAGAAAGGAAGAACCAAACCAAAACACAGTACAGTACAGTACAGTTATAAGTTGTAATGTGAGATAAAGACCTTTAACCATTATTATTAGGCACATTACATTACATTTCTACATTATTACAAAAGGGGAACGGGAAATGATAGCCAAAAGGAAAAATAAAAACCTATAGTGTGACATTCTGACATAAGAGAAAGTACTCTACTCTGAGCAATGCTGTAGGTAAACGTAATTTAAACTTTGCATTTTTGTGAAAAAGAAACTAAATAACTGTGTGTATTATACTAGTAGAGAAGTGAAGGGAGTTGTATTAATACTTTTTCTCTGTATTGTACTACTGTTATGAAATGAATTGTATATGTTGCAGGTTTTAAGCATTGTTGGCAATTTGCACTGCCTCAGCATTTTAATCTTCGTGTTTTTGCACTTTATAAGATATAAAAATAATTTCCCTTTTAGATCATTGTTACACATAACCTAAAGACGTACTTTAATAATGTTAACCAATTTCAGTCAGTTAGAAAATAAACTCAAAATTTGTATTTCTTGAAATTCCTGTGTAAGATTAAATTGGAATTGTGTAAATAGAACTTATTATTTCAGGATTATCTGCATGCGTGTAAAAATCTATTAGGAAACTGTGTTCCAAAATATGAATCGTTTTTGATGAATTTGAGCATTTTAACGCCTGAAATAGTGTGCACGGTGCAAATTGCCGGATTTATCTAAACTACTGCCACATATACAGTACATAAGAGTATTGAATGGAATCGACTTATTTTTGACGCGGAGTCTGTTAGTGAAAGTAAATCTCGCGGGTATGCTATCGTATAGTATAATATGAAAAATGAATTATTACATTATACAATCTACTAACTATATGTATTATACATACATAACATAAACCTCTAACATAACATACAAAATCATACGATAATGTTATAGCTGTCTAGTGTCTACTTGACATAGCTCCATACTTATTACCTACTTCTCGGTTAAAAAAGTTCTATGCGAATAAATAAGAGAAAAGATAGCTTTTTATTCAAGAAATGTAATGTGAGTTGTCATTATGATGTCATGTCAGTTTGGAGTTGGCGTTGGCAGTTGGCATTGGCACTGTTATGTCTGTATGTAATGTAGGTATCAACTTACTTTCGCCAAGCGTGTTCTTAGGTACTGTAATACGGGAATTTTTCAGGACCTTCTACATAGCTCATTTATTTATTGTGTGTTCTGAGTTCTACTACTATGTATTTACTATGTAAAATATTATTGTTTTGTGTTGTTTGCCATTGTTATTCTAATTGTAATAAGATTATCATTATCATATAAATAACTATTGTTAAAATATTTATTGTTTTTCTTCTGGGTTGTTTACTTTACTTTCTTAAGCGTTCTCTGTAAATCATACTGTAATGTATTGTAAAAGTGAAGTGAGGTGAGAAGGTCGGGTGTGACTGGATAGGGTATACTTCATAAATGCACTTGTTAATTAAATTATAATAGTAATCTCGTAAGTAAATGTATCGTATCGTGTATATAAAAATACATACATACATCATACATACACATAAATAATATATTATAATACTATCTGTTTCCGTTTCTGCGTCAGTATTTTAGTAATTGTTAGTTCAAACATTTTTGAATCAACTAATCCCATCAACACTTTAAAAAGTAGTTAATATAATACATGACATAAAGTAGATATAATAGAAAAGTACTAATTATTATTAAAAGTAATACTAATAATGGACACATTTTAAGAGTGATTTTTGAAAGGAAAACTAAGTATTCATAAATAAAAATGGAGACTCAATAAAAACTAACGTGTTTTTGTAGATGCCATTCAATTGCTTAATTAGTTAAATGTGTGCATTTACTTTTCATATCCTAATAAATACTGACAACTTTTAACGACTTGCTTTTACAGTCGAAAATTGATCTATTGTGCATTGAAATGTCTCTAGTTATGGAATAACGACTAAACCTTAACAAATTAATTCTAATATTACACACCGTAATAGAATTTGAAAACTAAGCAAGCAAATGCGTTGATTTCTGAGGATTTACAATTTTATTATTTTTAGAAAATTAGTAAATACATTCATAACAAATACATATTTATAACAGATTTACAAACACTTATTATTGCAGTTTAGTTTAGTTTTAAGAACGTCAACTATATAGAAACTATTTACTCAAGACCTGAACCATGCAATCATAAATAATGATCAATATAATGTTTGTAGGTTACAGATTTTTATCGTCTTGCCCATTCATAAATATTTACTAAAAAACTAAGCAAGGTTAATAAGGTTATTTCTTTTCGGTTTTAACGATATGACATTTATTGAAAATATCAGACAAAACGATTTCGGAGTATGCAGAGCGTTCAAGTACTTTTGCTACCATGCTTTTAAGCTTCTCGTAGCCAGCATAACAATTTGCGTTGTTTGTTCGAAATTTTTGGATCATATCTGCAATAGATAGAAAGTGTGTTATAATATAGTTAAAGATCAGTTATATACTCACATTTTAATTTTCAAATAACTAGTAAGATACAACAAAGCGATGTTACCTTTTTCAGCTTTATTCAATTCCTCTTCATGTTTAGTTACGTCAAAAAGATACTGCAAATAACCAAGTTGCTTGTAAAGATGTTCAGCTCGGTAATCCTGAACAATTAACGCACTGTTGCAAGCTAGGCAAAGATTGTAACCATTTGCCAATGGAGTCTTTAGAAGGGTGCCACTATCGGTGTAGCTGCAACTTGGATCCTCGCAATAGTGCTTGTTCTGTAAAGTGAAATCAACATAAATATATAAATCCTAAATTTCTAACGAAATTGTCCAGTTTTATTACGTAATATTTATTAATTTAACCTTGTAATATTTCCCAATGAATTTTCGCATAAAAAGTGTTAGTTTGTTGCCTATGTTGTCAATGTATTTGAATGGAGCAGTGGTACATCCTGGACAAGTTGCAAGAACGCAGCTAATCTCGTTATCCTTCAGTTAAAATAAAAAATATATTATATGTATATTGAAGCCAAGGGCAAGAAGTAATAAATCATAATTGGAAGTTGGAAGAATGAAGAAGTGCACGTACGGAGCCAACAAATGGGGATTCCACGACAATAGTTTGTCCGCATCCGACTGTTTGACATTGAAAAGAGAATCTTTCACAATCTCTATATTTTTCAGTGTCAGACTGTTCACCAAGTAATTTATCTTCCTGATTCTCATCTTCTACATATCGACGCTTTTTGTACGAGGAAGGGTCTAAGCCCAAAGACTCGGCAATCTGAGCGGCATCAAGTCCGGGAATCGGCTCGCAAATACGAGACACAACAGGATGTACTTGTTGGGCTAAATAGTATTGTGCATCGGCTTTTAATATTTTTACAGCGTCTGAATCCGGCTTTATAGTTCCCGACGACTCTTCCTGTGTCTTTACTTTTACGTCGATTTGTGGCGATTGGGACTCTTCCAACTCTCTAGGATGATGAGCTAATCCGTCCGTGCAGAACAAATAAGGAACAGTGTCTCCACTTTTGAACTTCTTTGACATTTTACCACTTGTATTCATTCTAAGAGCAACTTGAACGTGATAAAGGCCTTGAGCAGCTTTATACTCTTCGGGTTGCTTGGCTAGTTGTTTAGTTATAAGGAGGTCCTTGACGGGAACTTCTTCGGCTCGAAGTTTAGTTGCAACATCGGATAAGATACCACAAACTTTGAAAACCTTGTCATCCAGCGGCTGCTCAGTCATAATTTCATTCAGAATAAGTTTTGCGGTATTCGCGGCAACAGGAGCCCAATCACGACGAACGATGTCCAGACCTTTTAACTCCAAAACATGCTCTACCTCTAAATATTTTAAAAATAGCAATGGGTTATCGCTGTGCTAACCTTTCATTATTGTTACAGTTACATAGATAACAAAGTGTGTATCATTGTAGCCGTAACCACCCACAATTATTTAAGATAATATAATAATAATGAATGAGTGTCAGGCATCTCTTACCTCCATTCGCCTTTTGAACATGAAGCAATGCGGCGTATTTTTTCTTCTTCAGTAATAATAGGAAGCGGAATATTCCATCAATTTCCAGCTCAAGTAATTTGTACATGCGATTTACTTCTGATTTTATTTTATTTCCGATTTGGTAAACTTTCTGAATCTCCTGAGTGTTAGAGTTGATCATCAAAGAATCGGTGTCTCCGTAAATAACCTCAAATCCCATCTTTTCGACCATGTCTTTCGTCTTCAAAAGAATTTCTCGTCCCTTTCCTAGAAAATGTATCACAGTTACAAATATGCAGATGGAATACTTCATAGTATTATTTCGATCTATGCTTAGTAGTAGAAGTAAATAAGGAAAATGTACCTGTAACTGCTGCTGCAAGTTCTTTAGCATAAAATCTGGAAAATTTGAATCCAAGACATCCATACATTGAATTTGCAGTGAGTTTTAAAGCTTTCTGACGGATATCATACTGCCTCATCATATCTGGCGAAACACTGTCATCCTTCATCAAACTTTTAACTTGTCGACGACTTTCGACAAGTTTTCGAATTTCTTCTGGCAAAACTCCACTGGGCTCATTCACAGCCTCAGCCGAAGTTGCTGTCGTAAAGCAAATGTTGTACTCCTGGATGATAGACGGGTATAGAGAATTGAAATCCATCAAAACGATGAAATTATCGTAGAATCCCTTCTTAGGATTCAAAACCAATCCACCAATATATGCAGGCCCGCTAGATTTCTTCTCCTCTTTGTTTTGCTCATCGCCTTCACCGGCCATCCCTGGTTCTTGCTTTATTCGACGATTAAATGGTTTAAACTTATCCGGAACTATGTATCCTTTGGTGTAAAATGCGTGCAGAAGTAAGTACTCATTTCGTTCGGCACGACCACCCAGTAGCGTACGCAGTAAAGTGTTACCTTTTTAATACAACAAATCCCAAGTTATTTTTAATTACTATAATTATTAATTGAAGCACTAAAGGCAGTTATGACAGAACCGAAAATTCTAACCTGCAATAGCAGTTATTTGAAGAGCCAGTGGCAAAACTTGAAGTCTATCGATGAGCCTTATGCATGTAATTGCTTGCGTCATTCCCAAATTCCTCAAATTAATAAGACCATAAGATGAATCGAACATTTCCTTTATTTCTGGTCCAGACAGAGTAACAACTCTATCTTCATTCATTTCAAGAAGTTGGGATGCTAAGGTAGGCAATTCATAAGAGCGAGCACGGATCAATTCTTTGGCTGAAATTTTGACATCACACATCAGTCGACCAGCCATCACGGAACGAAAATCTAAGGCTTTTTGACCCTGAAAATGTAAATTATTTAATTGTGTAACATGTACGCAAAATATCGTATTGTAAAACGAATAGGTACTGACTTTTCCTATATTTGATGAGCGCTTTAATCTTCCGATTCTTGACCAATTGGGAATTTTGTGATTTATTAAGTGCATGATAAGTAATTCGTAGTTGAGATCATGACCAACAAATACATCTGCATCGTATTGCTGAAGTTTAGCCAGTAAACAACCCAAAAGAGCCCGTTCTGAATCCATTTTTGAAGTTTGCCGAGTAGTCATTAGTTTTTTTCCCACATCAAGAGGCCACACTTCTCCTGGAGGCTTGTTGAAAACTAACAAAAGTAAAAAAATCATATAATTTTTATAAAAATGCATTTAGGTTTAAATTCCTATGGAAGAAACATTATCGTACTTGCGAAGTGATCCCTGAAATATTCTCCCTCTTTGAGCTGTGAATGGATCTGAAAGTTTGGATGTATGGCTGCTCCAGCAAACACAATGGTATCCTTTTTAGTCGTAGGATCATTAACAGTTTGTAGGTTCAAGGACACCAACATAAGTGGGGGAGTCGGCCAATTATTGTTAACATCAAGGATGACATCATTACTTTCGCAGGTAAACTAGAATTTACAATGAATATCGATCAAGATAAATCATGGCACAAACGAAAAATATATTAAATGTCCACGGATAGATTACAGATTCCCCAAAGCGGCCAAAGCCACTCTTAACGTAAATTTATAATATCTCACTTCGAATTTACACCATGAATGTTGCTGTCCACTTTCAACTTTAACAGCGTTTGAAATTTGCAACCAAGAAGGTCCCTTAAACTTCTTTTCAAGCAAGAAGTTTTCCATTTGTGGAGACGAAGCTCCAAATACTCGGGAGAAAGTTTTTCCTGAAATATCGCCGGGTAAAGCTGGAAATGCTCCCTATAAATACATCAAAGTTTACACTTCTTCATTTACAGTAACTGCATTGCAATTAGTAACTTAATTTGAGTTGCCATAAAATAGTTTTAGAGCTATTACTGAATATCGTATTTCCATATATTCTGAAAAATGAGGAACGTCTTCCAGATCGAAACAGTATCTTTTTTCCACTTTTCTTGATCTGAAAGGATTTATTTTGTATTTTGGGGCCACTACCTCATCGAACTCTTTGTATAAGTCCATAAATGAAACAGGGGTACCATCCGCCGTCTGTAGTTATTAAGGTTTACAAAAATATCAGAAATGTTTTGCTTATGTAGTGAAAATATTCGTAATATTAATATTACGAATGTTATGCTCCAATCCAATATCTTTACAATATGATATGTATGTGTCAAAGGTCAAAATGGATAGTCACATACCTCAGATCGAGGGAGCACATAGATGACACGGTCCAATTTTTTAACGACGACACAGCAACTCGCAAATCTGTCCGAGGACACAGCAATTTTGCCAAATAAATATAGAACCCCCGGATTCTTAGGTTCTTCAAACATGTCCAACCAGTAGAGTTTAATTGCCTAAATGTGAAACATAATATTTGAGCTTCCAGATCAGAAATTATGATTGCGTACTATATAGTATTTATGTAGTATATAATCTTATACTCACTTGATTTCCAGAATCGTCAACAGCAGTACAAGATGCATCTACGATATCCGTCGAACTGACTTTGAAATCTTCTGTTATCATTTGCCCCATATCTTCAAAGTTGTCACTTGGGTCAAATTGGAATTTTCGTTGTACTTTGGACGGCTCTTCCGTCTTAATATTTGCCACCACTGGCTTTACAATACCTTTACTTGTTGAAGCCAAGGAGCCCGTACCATTTACTGACGCTGCAGCACTGCTACTGGAAACTGGTGTTGCGTTGGGTTCTGTTTTTGGTTGTACAAAATCGCTAACATCCATGTGGTCATCAAACCCATCATCTGGAAATTCAATAGGTTCCTCCTTTATTTCAACTGGATCAGGCATTTTAAAAGGAAGTAACTTTTTCTTCAGTACTACAGGAGTACTTTTCTTCTGTGTATCGTTGTCATCTTTTATTCGTCCAAATAGGAAGCTATCAGGTTTTGATTTTTCTATTAACTTGTAGCCACCAGACAGTAATTTAGGCTTTTTCTCTTCGTGCAACTCTTGCATCAGTTCGTCTAAATCTTCATCAGCCTTTGCAGATGTGGCTGTATCATTATTTTCTTCACGTTTTCGTTTTGCTGGCATATTGCTCCACATATCCCGGATTGTCTTGAGACCCGCCTGTTGGGTTTCCTTCTCGGCTTTTGAGAGTTTTGTCTTTTTATCGCCATTTTTTCGTCTATTCTTTTTAGAATCTGGTCCGCCATAATCATCATCATCCATAAGGTCATCATCGAAAAGTTCATGACCATTCTCGCAATAACCACCTGTGTGTAAGGTAAGGGTAAATTACTGACGTATAAATGTTAATAGCATTTAATTTAGCATATTATAAATAATATAATATAAATCCGAATTTTCATACTATACAATACAAATAAATATATACTGTCATATAACATACCAGATCCATCATCAACAATCCAATCATCTTTGAGCCTATCGTGGACCTTTTTAGTGTATGTGGCTTCATCAACAATATCATACACCGCCTTTACTTCCGCAATCTGTAAAAATTATGAGTATTTAGGTTACATGCATTCAGCTACTATTAGCGAAAGCAGATGCAGGCAGAACGGCAGACATGGTTGGTAAAGACCAGTGCAGTGGTCCGTCAGGGACCACCCGATTACATAATATCAAATGATATGACTTAATTAAGGTACAGTTTAGCTTGTGTTGTGCTGTACTGCACAGTGCACAAGTAACAGGAACAGGAGTATGAACGGATGATGCAGACAGGACATTAAAGTTTTGTGTTAAAATAATATATACTACACTGCTAATAAGCCCTGGCTAAAGTACCCCGTGGGGCTAGATAGATACTACACAGCCCTACAGCATGCAGAACTGGCAGGCTACACATTCTGCCATTTAGCCTTTAATAATTGAGGACTTTCAGAATCAATGCCTATAATATCGAATGCCCAAAAATATAATATAATATGAAATGCATATCTTGTGGGTAGAGTACCTCGTATTTATTTTTAGCTCCTCTCAAATTCTTAAGCTTTTCCAGAGCAGCAAATCTTCCAGATTTATCAGAGCGGTCTCGGCGACCCCTGGTTCGGGCTAAAGATCCATCCTTTTCGTCGTCTATGAAGTAACCAAAAAATTACTATTATTTTACTATTTACTCAAACATATTCATACAGACTAGAACCTACTAGTAAACCTATCTACAATATATTTATTATCCACCCCCGGAATTTAGGACACTAATTAATTACTACAATTTAATGGGAAATTGTTGGGTCATATACTAATCAATGATTTAGAAATTGAAAATAAATTGTTAAAAATATTAATAAGAAAACTAATTTACCACTCATTCTGCCTACTACCGCCAGTACCGACCGAACACTCCTATGTCCAACAGAAATCACGCTTTGCCTGTTAGACTTTATGAAAATGTCAGTATTATTTATTTGAAATAGCTGACACGGGTCAGCCACAAAATTCCAAAACAGATGTACCACAAAATAAAATTTCACAGAACTCCTTGTGCTTGTAAAAGCTGACAGGCAACAAAAACATGTTTTTCTTTTGCTTACCTGAGTGTCACCCGCTCTAGAAGGAGCGCTGCCTCTTTTTATTTTATCCTTGTTTCTTTGTTGCTGCTCCATGCAACTTGTGTATGCAACTAAACACATCTTCACATCTACACAGTTTAAAGCAACGAGTATTGCATTGCCCTTATGCATTACGCTTTATAAATATTAGAATATTGCATTATGATAATTTTTGGTGTTAATACATTATGATATGAATTATATACTTGATATGATTACTTATTAATTTTAATTTAAGTAAAATAATATAACTTTAGACCAAATTAATATCAATATACTATCCTTGCCTTTAGGCTGACCTTAGCCCTATATATGCTGCTGCATGAAATCTAATTTTATTAAAAACTTAAGTACCGTCCGAATTCATTGGTAATCCGTGAACATCGCACAAATTGAGGAAGTTGATATTACGTAAAATTAAAATTGCCTATACATCCACAAAGCTGTCGACAAGGCACTAGAATTTCAAACCAATTAATTTTGACCTTCACTAGATAGTATTATTAGTTTTTTCTTGTATTTTTGTCGCGCATATGCTTTAACTTTCACAAATTAACGTTGTACTCATTGAGACATTGTTGAGCAGAAGTTGTTAGTATAAGTTAAAATATATACCTCAGGAGTCATAAACACCTACAACGTTATAATTATTGTTATTACAATGCCACTAATGTAACATTTAAAAACTTATAGCCATTTTCATTTTTATTGCTTTCTTTCACAAGTCACAAAAGCCACGAAACATAATATATTATATAGGATTTACAATCTTATCTAAAATCTAATATAATCTGATATGTAAATTATAACATAATATTATACTTTATGTGTTTATCTTATTGATATATTAGGAGCTTATGCATTATGCGTGTTTGAAATATGCAGTGTTTGTCTTCATTAGTTCTGCTAGCCTTTTCTTGCTTACATCCAACTCTTTTTTAGCTTTCACCATACTTTTACGTAGAGATTTGTTTCCTCCACTGAAAAAAGAAAAACTTTGCTGAAGAACATAGAAGTCTATTATTTTTAAGAAGTGTTATTATTGAAGTATCGAGTATCCCCTTACCGTTTATCATCTTCTGAGTCATCGTCTGATGATGCTAGATCCATTTCCTTTCTAGCTTTATCCATCCAGTTCATGTCGGCAAATTTTTTTCTAAGCATATGCTCGAATTTTTCAACATTGCAAGCTAAGTCTACTTGAGCTTTAAGTTCGCGGAAAATTTTGTTATTAACTTGGAAGTCCGGTAACATCTCATCTATTGAAAGCCAGATTAAGGAAAGGGGCAGTGAAAAACTGTTTCTTAGGAGTATAATTAACTTGGAAGAAATGTTTAGTTTGGACATACCTCGATCAAGTGATCTAAAAATATTCCAAAAGGTTGTTGTCTCGTCTGGTTGTATTAGAATCAATGCTAATCCTTCTTTTGACAATCTTGCTGTCCGTCCGCTGCGATGTATATAACTCTGCGATAATAATATTGGGTGACTGACGACTGACGTACATATAGGAAACTAAAATAGTATACATAAGTAACAGTAAATATAATGCCATGTCAAAGTTACTTACCTCTGCTGTTCTCGGAACTTGATAGTGAATTACAAACTCAATGTCTTTGATATCCAAGCCACGAGCACACACATCCGTAGAAATTAAAATTCCTTTGCTGTTCTCTGTAAAGCGTTCTAAATTCCTAAGTCTCTGTTTCTGATGCATTTCAGAGTGCAAAGGAAGGGCTTCATAATTCAAATGAAAGAACAAATTGGTAAGCCTTCGAACACAATTGATACTATTAGAGAAAACGATTGTTTTTCCTGGGTGTTGCTGGAAGAAATAATATAAATAATAGTCTTTTTGATTCAATGGACATGTTATTTGCATTTCCGTCAGAGAATCCGCCGTTCCTTTCTTGCTGGTTATATCTACAATTTTGGGATTCTCTCGAACTCCTACCATATTCATTATCTGACTCAATTTTTCTTTTGTTGTGACTTTCTTTGGAGTTTTAGCCTTTTTCATACTCCCTTTCTTTAATCGTTGAGGCGGTTCATGAGTAAATGCTAATGTCGCTGAAAATACAAAATTTTGACGCTCCTTGCTCACTTCAGGATCACTATTTAGTACAGTTAATATTTCTTCTAGTTCTTGAAAATGGCCTCTCTCTACCATCCTGTCTGTTTCATCTACCGCTAAATACCTGAAAAGATAGTGTCAATTTTAGTATAATTAAAATATTATATTGTTATTTCATATGAACTCAATTCAAAATACATTACAGGCAGGAAAAAGGAAAACTGAAGTTTGTAAATTGTGAGATATAAAGAGTACAATACAAAGTAACACAATCAACTACCTTATTTTGTTCGCATGTGACAAATATTCGTTGCCTTCTTTCATCAATTCAAACAATCTCCCAGGTGTACAAACAATAATGTCTGGAGAAGCCTTTAATAGTCGCTCCTGTTTTTGAGACGAAAGTCCTCCCACAAGTATCATAACCTATAGACATTATATTACAAGATAACAAGACAAATCAATTTGTGAACAACATAAAAAATATTAAGTTTCGCATAAACATTACTTAAAATATTAAAATAGTAAAAAATGAATTTTCCATGGCTGGCAAAGTTCATCACATATTCATATTTTATAAGTCAAATGCTTACATTTATTTTACAATGCTTTGCTATAGCTTCAATGTGATCCCGGATTTGAGAAGCAAGTTCTCTTGTCGGAGTCAAAATCAGAGCACTTAGATTGGACTCGGCCCGATTTCTTTCTCCGGAAATTCTATCATTTAAAATGCCTTGAATTATTGGAATAGCGAAAGCTAAAGTTTTTCCACTTCCAGTTTCAGCAGCTCCAACGATATCCTTCTTTCCAAGTATGGAGGCCGGCAAAGTTAAAGCCTAAAAATTTAAAGCCCGAAAAAAATTCGAATATTAGTATACATTTTTAAGTCAATGGTTATTATTCTAAAATTACTAGGTTAAAGGTTATACAATTATACTGATACTAAATTGATGTATTGAGTGCTTACCTGTATTGGAGTTGGCTTTACAAACCCCAAATCTTTTAGAGCTATTAAAACAGGCTCCGGAACTCCCAGCTTTACCCATTCATCGAGACATAAATCATATTCTTCAGAGTCGTTGTCCTCAGGTAGGTCTACGCCTCTCATATGCATCTTACTGGGCTTTACTTCTATACCAAACGAAATGTATTTTATATTATAATAGAGTGGATACATAATATATTTATAAATATGGTAATGGTACATATTTTCTAAGCATTGCATATAAATAGTTCCAAGAATAAAGAATGTTTCAACATACCTTTACGTTCAACCACTTTCTTTTTCTTTTTCTTGGTCTTCTTTGAGGCATCTGCTTCGTAACAGGGCTCTTCCTCTACTACTGTCCATGACGAGGTGGCCCCAATCATTGCCACACTTGCCTCGTTAATAAATTTCTTTTCTGTACCCTTTGCCTTTTTCTTGGCTTTCTTCTGCACAACTTTCTTTTTTCCTGTTTCTTCTTCAGCGTCATTATCGTTGCCTTTGCTGTAGTCGTCAACAGCTTCAATTTCATCATCCTCGCTGTCGCTTTCAGCCTTTCTCTTATTGCTTCCTTTAAATTACACAAAACAAAAATATATTACTTAATTATTGTTACTTATTACCACAAACAGTATCTCATACAGATAAAAGTTAGGCAAACTCTAATAAATTATCTGACTGTAATGTAAACGG
Organism: Tomocerus mixtus; assembly: GCA_034694165.1. Lineage (NCBI taxonomy): Eukaryota > Metazoa > Arthropoda > Collembola > Entomobryomorpha > Tomoceridae > Tomocerus > Tomocerus mixtus. The sequence continues at coordinate 11,301 of JAQFYC010001385.1, read as the reverse complement.
TATATACATATTTATTAGCAATTAAGCCTTGTCAATTTACCTGGTTTCCTCTCGATCTGATAATCTGTAAGAATTTCCAGTGAAACAAGATTTTCAAATTCTTTATCAGCAAGAAATTCTTCGCCAATGGGAACTTGATCCCATTTCTCTGATTTTTTGGATTGTCCTCTTTTCTTCTTCATCTTTCGATATTATCTCGTAAAATTATATCAATTTACTACGTAATTTTACTAAAACAGTTGTTAAAAAGAGTTCAAATATTTACGACACTTGACACTAAAAAATATCACGCTTGCACAATAAGCAATACCGCATGAATTTACCGAAACATGCTGGATCCCCGATTGCTTTAAATTATCCCGCAAAACGGCAATGTGATGAACATAAACAAGACCTTTACCTTCGTCTTACTATTGCGTGGGTTCGGAAACGTCGCTCACTTCAATTCAATGATCCTTGGTCTTATCTTTAGCATAAAAGTAAAAGCATTTTTTAATGTTCAATGGGTACTTAATAAATTGCCATGTAGTAAAAGTAGCTTTCACTTTTATGCAAAGGTGAAAGTTTTCACTAATAAATTATGCAATACATAAATACCTTCAACAATAAATAAAAAGTGTAGTATTCTAGCATTAGTCAATTCGCAAGTAAAAATTGTGAATCATTTTCATTCCTGGGAATCAAATGTTGACTTGACTCACACATACTGTATTTGGATTACACATATTCTTACATAATGCATTAGTATCCATAGGACAATGATACCGCTTTATAAGGGGTGGAACGGAAGGTAGTGAAAATAGTATTTCATGTGCCATTATTGTGTCCTCTGTCGGTTCGTGAAGCAGAAAATAGAATTTACCTATATATACGGAACATGGATAGAACATTGTCGCATATACAGAGCTAAAGCCATGTGTTTTCTGTTATGTAAAGAAATCACCTTGATGTGTTGGATAAAATGAACAAACATGCCGAGATGCACACATTGCACACTAACAGGAGCTAAACAACTGTATTAAACTACATTTTACGAAGGAATAGACATAAATTATGAGGATGTATACATGTAGGATATTTGTGCCATTATCAGTATCACGTAATATTAATCTACAATTACTATTTATGAATTTATGTGAGCATTGACGAATAGTATAGGCATTTAAGACAGCAAGGCATTTTTATTAGCCCGATATTTTTCATTATTTATGAAAATAATAAATGCATTAATTCATATTCGGACTCTGCAAAATAAAAATCTTTGTTGTGAATTAGTTCGACAGCTTTGTCTGCTCTGTCGTAAGACAATGACGGTTTTCCTACACACTAGATACTATGTATACGTACGTTAGTAATAATTATCTCTTACAAATTACAAACTACAAGTTGTAGAACAGTGTAATAGAATATTAGATAATTATATTATACTTTAATTTAGGTACACTATGTAATTGGCCTTCATCATCAGTTTTCATGATCAAGATCAAACATACAATTGTACAATTTAACTTATAACAAACAGGCAATCAAAGTTACAAACATACTTATGTCTTCCAAAACCCTTGATAATAGTTTACTTATTAACTTATGTCTATATGTTATTATTCATGAAGGTATTTAATACGTATTTGCATATTATTGTATTGCTTATAAAAACAGTCATTCATTATAGTCTTACATTATATTCTACATTTCAAAAAACCTATTCACAATGAATAATACATTCAATTTCAAAATCTATCTTATACATAATAACCAGAATATTTAACCATTCTCATTCCAAAGCTTAAAAACCACAAGTCATTTCATTTTAAAGTAACGTCCTTCCTTGTCATTATACAAATACAACAAGGGATCTTCAAGATTATTAAGATAAATATCTAATTGGCTACAATAATTTATTTATTAATAAACATTTACTTTAAAGACGTTCGCGTTTCTTTATAGGTCTTTTACTGATGTATTTGTTAATCACATCTAAAATAAGTGGCTTATGATCCAAAATCTTGATCACCTGAGATCGCGATTCAGACATCTGATCACGAATTACTTTGCACCTTTGTATATTGCCCTGCAAACAAAAACAAACAGGTAAGAATTTTTTGGTCACATAATTCAATTGGAAATGGGAATCGTAACAATGATAACTAAACCATACCTTCAATAATTCTTGTATCCTGTTGAGATCGCGATCTACACAATTTGGTCCTACTTTATCATCCAACCCTGAGAGTAAAGTGGTAAAACTCGTTACCACGTTCACCTCCATATCAATCTGCAAAAATTATTTTGTAACAAAATTAGCTTTTATCAAACAGTTGATGACGACAGATTTTTTATTCATTACACAAGACTCACCACTTTATCTACCTGGTTACTCATTTGTTGCAGCTTCCACCCAGACACTTTCGTGGTAACGTTTTTCTGATTTGCTAGATCACTGACTGTAGGTCTTCTTTCCTCCTTTGGCTTAACATCGCAGTGCCTATGAAAATGGTTCTGTCTGGGTTTACTACTGGTAATTTTATTTGATTGAAGGAGAGACATGTGAGGTTTCTTAATGTAGTACACCACTTTGGTCGGAGGTGGTTCATCAGGCAAACCACGTCCCAGTCTTTCGTTGAAACCTTCAAATAGGCTTTCATTTACTAAAATGTCACATTAATATTGAAATTAAAATCTACTTTTCTACCAATAAAAAAATAATGACTAAAATTACAAAACAAGCAAAATCATAAGATTGGTAGGAAGAGAAGAGGGACTTACATATATCGTTTTTTCGGAGCCGCTTTCCTTGATAAAATGAAATCTCAGGTGATGCAGTATCCAAGAACTCGCTGGTGGTTCTACAAGATAAAGTGGAAAACAATTTTAGAACAACTTCTATATCTACATAGGCAATCTAAGTATATTTTCGATATTTCAATGTGGCAAATGGCAAACTGTAACGGTGAATATTAGTTTAGTTTGCTTACAATTGTTGCTTTCTTGGTTTTTTCCTAGGACTAACACAATCTTCTTTCTCTTTGAACTTGATCCTATCCAGGTCTTTACACATCGCTTTAGCAGAAGAAGAGTTTCTAGGTGTTTTAACCGGCACTGATGAACTGGTAGACCTAACCATTCCATTATGAGAATTAGCGATTGACACTGCACTGGCAAACGAACTATTACTGTTTGAGTTATTTGCAACATGGTGAAGGGTAGCGGTTAAGTCTGCAAGGCTAGTGGCACTAATTCCGGGAGTCTGTTGCTGAATTTGTTGTTGCATCTGTATTTCGGCTGTCTCCGATGTCGTAGAAATGGTCGTAGAGCCCGAGCTGGAGTTTGAGCTGCATGATTGCCACGAAGACTCTTCATTTGGAGGTTGAAATTCTTTCTTCAAAATGCTTATTCCACTGGGTGGTAAACTCGATTTTTCTATCGCCGTGACACCAATAACCGTGTTTTCTTTATTAGCTGCAGCAGCAGCGGCAGCTGCCGCGGAGGCAGATGCGGAGACGCTGGCACCGGCACCCGTACCAGAATTGTTCACAGAAAAATTGAGCGCGAGATTCCTTTGTGCCCGTAAAGGAACACTGTGACAATCAGCCACTTCTCGTTTTCTTAGAATACTTGGGCGGGGGCTTAAGGTAGATTTTGCTTGACTTGGTGATTGCGCAGGGGTTGACGTGGATAAAGTGTTTGTGTTCGCACTGGAACTCGTATTTGGACACGTTGTAGCCGCAGAAGTTACTGGAACGGGAACACTTACACTAGAGATAGTGGAGGAAGTTGTCGTACTACTCGACCCACTAAATGTACTAATAACACTAACAGTCACACTAGTATTAGTTGAACTTGTAGTTGTCGTTGTACCGGTTACAGCAGGTGAAGCAGGCACTACGGGTTGTGATATTACATGCGTTGGAATAGCATGGACTTGAACTTGGGTTCCCATGGGCAGGAGGTGACTTTGTTGCCCTTGTGGAGCCGGCGTTGGTCCACTAACTGTTACAGACGTTGAAGATAGTGGTGTGAGCATTGAAAGGGATGTGGGAATTTGTTGGGATTGGCTTGCGGTCAGGGAAGTCAAGATTTGCGTATGTGTAGGACCATGTTGCATAGGAAGGTGTGACGGTCCTTGGGCATTGGACATTGGAATTGGATGTGCAAATCCATGAGCTGTAAGTGGAATAGTAACTGTCCCGCTCTGTCCAGCAGTGGTTTGTAGATTGGGGTGCTGCGTTGTTAAAATCATGGAACCCGTAACAATATTTTTAACATCAGGTCGCTTTTCTATGGTAATCGGCCTAGGGGGATGTTGGAGATGAGGTTGTAAAACAGCCTTTTCTACAAAATATCCTGATGTTATGGATCCTGGGGGCATACTCGTTGTTGTTTGAAGTGAGTTCCCTATTGACACTGCCGAGTTCTGAGTGCTGGATGGGTTTACGTTGATTGGCCCATGATGAACTTGGACTAGGTGATGATGGGGATGGGATTGTCCTTGTGACGTAACCGCTCCAGAAGGTATGCCGGGATGGGAAGTAGCTAACACAACATTCGTAGGCCCTGACGGTGTCGTTATTGTTGTATGTGTCGTTGCACCGGATATTGTTACTGAGTTGACCGACACTCCTGAGGAAGTAGAGGTATGTTGGGCGAAAATAGACTCCACTATCGAGGAACCATCACGGGTGACAGGAAATACTTTTGCTCCTATTGGAATTGAGTTCCCGGCTGAAGCGGCATTCAAGGATGATGGGGTCATTATTAAACTAGTTCCGCCTTGTCTAGACGCCACTGCGACAACGGGTGAGCTATTGCTTGGGGTAAGGTTTGCTAGAAGATTGAAAAATACATTTGTTAATCACTAACATCAAATTATACATTCCCTAATGCTTCACGTTTTACGAAGGTATTTATGTCAATTTTGTATCGATTTCGTACCCTTACCATTAGTAGACAAAGTTAAACACAATCTAGGCATCGGTGTGAGAGTTTGTATTGCATGAGGAAGCTTCTGTGCATTTACTGCATTTATTAAGTGGAGATTTGTTCCATGTGCTGGTTGGGTTATCACCTTTTGCAAGTTTCTGAAAAACGATTATTTATTATTTTATTAGAATGCTTTTATACAGGGGAGAATAACTTCAATATTTAATTTAACTTCAATCTAAGATTCAATATTTTATGCTACATTTTTAATTATAATTATGAATTAATTCACTTTGACTCGGCACTCATAATATCCTCCATTCTGCCGTCTTACATCTTCAATCTTAGAAAACGAACGACGGAGACGGCAGACGGACAAGCAACAAAAGTTAAATCACTAAGTTGATTGGTAACTTAAACTATTTTGAAAAATTAGGAAGTCAAACAAAAGTGTCTAGTCAAAATAGTATCACTTTTTAGCTAAAGTACTAATTAGTCTGTGGTATGAGTATGAAGTTTCAAAAGTAATTATTCTTCCTAGCTGCTTGTATTAGATTGTTAACTGTCAACAATCAAATCTGTCTCTGTATAAAAAATCTACGCGTAATTTTGTTCTACTTATTTACACTTATACAAACTTACAAACTGACAACGACAACATGAGAATGTGCAGAAATCAGCAACACACACACATGTTGATATGTTCTTTTTAATAATGCCGCTTTACATTTATATCGTCGCCTATATATCGGAATCTGCAAAGACTAGTTTGGGAACTTATATCGTAATGTAATCGTAACTTGCAGTAACAATATAACTCGCGAAGACGGGATTTCGCTAAGATTTCGCTAGGATTTCGCAATCGGCTGAAACAAGCCTTTTTGCTTCAAATCCAAAATCATCTACTAAAATACATACATGCATTCTGTATGTTAACGTTGTTTCTATACAAGCAAACGATTACGAATTTTGACCATTTCCTTTATATACCGTTTTAATTTTTTCCCAATTTTTGAAAACTGTGAATTAAAAGGAACAGATTTTGATACATAGCGGCGACGATATGTTTTGTCCCGTACATAGAAGAAGCAACATGATAACTTACGGATTGACGGCATTGGTGTTGGCAGTAGGAGGTCTTTGTTGAATTGGAAGGTTTGTTAGATTTGTGGCTCTTATTGTAAAAGGAGCCAGAGCAACTGAAGTGCCCGTATTTGTACTTCCTTGGGGATGAATAGATCCGGCACGAAGGTTAACAATCGGAGTCGCCGTTAGCGGCGGTTTTAACATCGAAACTTTATTGTCCACCATCTGTAGCTGTGTCAAGTGTTGGACAGAGCCCTGCTGAGGAATATGGATCATCTTACCGTCATTTCTGACGGCTCTAGTTCCTACGGTAATAGTTGTTGCCCTTATTGGAGTGTAAGAGCCTTGAGCACCGGTACCAGTTTGGATCCAAGATCCATTATTAACCGTAGCTCCCGTTAATCTGAAACTGTCAAAAATAAAATTTATTGTTAGTCAACTGTCAAATAGGGACTATTAGAATATAATTTGGATTCAAATTCATAAACAAATATCACGTGATGCGTATAAAACACCTGATTAGGGTAAATTAAAAATGTAAACAAATCGGTAATAGTGCTTTTAATATTTTAATGCGTTTTTCTTGTACAATTTTTATATTTAATTCTATTTCAGATTTAAATTTCAGGTGGAGAATGGCTGCCTGGATGATGCAGGTCTAGTTGGGTTGGAAGTGACTGACGGCAAATAAAGTAACACTAATAAAATGTTTCCTTTAATGTTTAATAATAATTAAAATTAAAAAGAAATATTATTTCCTGTTTATGTTCTACTGTTTTATTAACGCCAAATGAAAGTGTCGTTGTTAGAAAGGGAAATTAGGATTTAATTGTTATTTTATGTATATAGATGGAGAATGATTACTTGGAGGCTTGTATGGGAGTGACTGTAATGGACGCGGGTTGTTGACCACCAGCAAGACTGGCAGAACGAACATTTCCAACCCTGGCGATTTGATACCTGGAAATGCCTTGGACAGGAGTACCAGGGGCACCAATGGATCTGGCAGGTAATATGGTTAAAGGAGTATTGCGGTTGACGCTTATTATTGAGGTCGGTTGTCCCACGGTGGCTGTAATTCCGCTAACCGTTGGACCTCCAGCAACGGCGGATTTTGCTGTTAGTGTCCCATGACTTAAGCCACCGAAGGGTCCCACAGCCCTTAACTGAACGACTGAGGAAGGTCTAGGAGCTAAATCTATTGGTTGTTGTGCATGAACATGATGATGCTGTTGAATAGACATAGACTCCGTATGAACTTCAGCCTTTTCGACGACAGGGACTCCCGTGCTTTGCGTAGACATTCCTAAAAGACTACAATAGAAACCCGGGTTCCGGATTCACTTTCGTCTCGCGCTGTTAAATCGATTTGAAGTTTTAGGAGCAGACTTTTGAGTGGCCACTCCAGGGGGCGGGTTCTTCCACGCCACTTTTTGTCGTCTCTCTGCTACTCTACTACTACACTTGCTTTTATGCACTCTACTATATTATAACAACTCTGCTGCGATTTTTCCTCTTGAAAAGGAACACAACACAGAAGGAGCGTGAATAGCTAAAGCCAGCAAATGCTTGATTTGCTTTCCTTCGCTGCTGACTCAAATATAATGAATCTGAATGTTGTTGATAGGCAGACTTGACTTTTTTACATTTTAAGTTTACAACAAATCGGATGGTGAATGTGAATGGGATGTGCCGATGTTTTGATTAGTAATTTGGGCTCGCTTTTCCACACGGCTAATCCATTATGGCCCAGAATTGTTGTACCGTACTTTGGGCAAATGCCCGTAATTAATCTCATTTCCTTTTTTCTTGTAGATTCTGAAACCCAACATCGATGTGAGGATTTTGACTTTCTAAGAAGCCAACAACTGTATCCGACTGATTTGGCTAGAAAAAACTGGTGAACTGAATAATTGCCCCTTTGGACAAACACGTCACTGTTAAACCAAACGAAAGCTGGTCTTCTGAAATTGTGCCTTAGCTATAAGGTTCGCAAAATATCTCCGAATTCCAGATATCCCAATGGAGAATTAGCAGGCTGTCGTTGAGCAGGACGCGATCGGACGAAGGCCATTTGGTTGCTGTTGTTGCAGTAATTTCTATGTGCGATTCTGTGATTATGCCTGCTGACTTACAAACTTGGGAGAATGTTGTTTTTGAAGAAATGTGCCAAGTCAGAGTTGATCTGACTTTATTGCTCAATTTGTATCGTACTTTGGATTAAAATTCTGCTTCTTCCACAACTTTCAATCTTGTTAAGATAATCTCGGAGATGGAAATAAAACGCTCGATTCGATGGCTTCAAACAGACGATTCCCTTTCCCTTAAAAGATGTAACGTAAACTGAACTGAAATATTGTAAGTAAATCGGCCAGGCCAGCCAGGAGCGGAGCTAACAAAATCTTCACGACCACCAAAACCAGATGAACTGACGGACTGCTGCCTGTGAGATTCCGCTCTTTACGGCGCAATCGTATTCTATGTATCTAGTCCATTGCCACATCTCTTCGTTTACTTCGTTAGCTCTCTCTTCCCTTATCAATTCCCATTGCAACCAACTCATAGTCACAGAACCAATGTAGTACAATCAAAATCCAGACTCAACAACAGTATACAACCACAGGGTTGCCATTCTACATCCATTGCCTTATAAATACCGACAGTTTACGTTTGCTTCTTTCGACGTTGGTTGAAACGCTTTATAACAAGCAATACGCTTTCCCTCTGCTCCCTATCCCTCTCTTTTTATTGGCATGTGAAAATAACAGTGTTTCGCTTTCCTCTGTCTATACAACCTAAGCAAACAATTCCGATCTTTACGTCCCCTTAAAATTAAATTTATTTCAATTTCAACAATATTTTATCTTCATTAACCTTTCATTTAAATAAACTTAAATTCTTTCCCATTCAGGAAATCGATTCGCAAACACTGAATGTGTTGACCCTTGAAAACACCTCGCCAATATATACATGCGCTGCCCACTTGAATTGTAGCCTCAGTTGAATTTATACACCGCCGCAAGCCGCATCTCCTCCTAGCACTTTTTACATACTAATCTCTAATCTAATATATAGCCTACCACCTTTCTTTACACACATTCACATAGTACCAAAGCAACTAAGCACATACATATCTACGCTAAGCAACTTACTACGTTCTAATCTAGTATACACATTTTACACATGTGTTCTCAGCTCTTGGTGTGCACTTTTGCTCAGTTTACATTGTATAACCCTTTAACTTACTCATTTACTTATATTTATATTGCTTACTTGTGTGTACTAGTTAGCAACTTACTTAGCTGATGTGAGTTCATTGTTAGTTTGCTACTTTTAAATATCTTTAATTTAACGTCAACCAATGGAGTAACTGCTCTTTACTTGAGTATGGCCCTACAAGACAAACTCCTATGCATGTAATACATATTATCAACATCAAGAGTTAGAGTTACACTAGATTTGTTTAGCTTACGTTAGTTTTTAAAACTAACAAGTTCGCATAACACATGTACAAAATGAAGCTATGAGAATACAAGAACAAGTCGTACTTGTAGGACTTGTACACTTATACTTATGCGAACGAATTTGCCATGTGAAATAACAACAAGCAAGTAAGTAGCCAGAGCCAAAGGCAACCAACCAACCAGATGATATCATCTACTACTTTACTTACTTATTGTTAGCTAACTAAATGTATACTGTACAGTCAGTCTTTTTAACCGGACTAGACTGAACTGCCTATACTGTCATCATACACATGAAGAAATTCATTTATAATTTATGAGTTTTATACATTAGTAAATGTATAGTATACTTTGTCTATTTGTATTTATATAAGTAAACCAACACCATCCATCCATGCTTAAGATTTACGGTCATTTATTAGCGGCGTATTGTATTGTATACAAACTTACAAACTACAAACCTACCGTTTGTCTTAACATGCATAAATAAACACTGTACTTATATATATAGAATATTTGCACACTTAACTAAATAATAGTAATAATAATACTACAATACACTTAATAGTGAACAATTGTAATTGAACGAGAACGAATGTCGTAAATAGTAACATATGAAACGTAACGTAAGTCGTAAGCGTATAGGTACCTACCTACATTACACCGTACTATTATGTTTTATGTGTATATGTGCTTTACATGCATTGTATGAAATTATGAGCATTTATGCACGCTTATATTATTAACGAATTGTAAACAACCTTCTATATGCAAACATAACTGTAAATCCGTTGTAAAGTGCTCAGAACTACTTTTTAATGACTGCTGATGCGATAACGTGGTAACAGATAGCAGATGAGGTACATTTACTACGAGTATAAGCACACCAGACCTAACTTTAACATAGCCTAGGTCCTTCCAGCGTAAAATAAGTTTTGTTTTGATGCAGTAAAAGTGTAGTAATGCATCCAGCATGCATGTGGCAATATCCAAGCTGTAATACGATACTTATTGCTCAAGTTAGAATTTATCTAAACTGACACTGACAGTATCATAGCTGTCTGATTAATAATCTGGATTTGGGATTCTCTTTTTAATTTCTACAGCTGATTGTATTATGTTCGTGCGATATGGTTATGGATGCCTATGCCATGATATGGAATACATTTACATACTATTATTACTCTAGATTGAACATTGAACGCTTTATTATTTCTCTCACATTCACAAACAATTATCATTGCCATTGCTATGCTGTGTTCCACATGCTGCATGTAAAATGTACCTTCACAATATAAACAGACAAATAAAAATGTCATTGAGGGAGTATTGAATGTTATCATGCTGCAGCTTGTTAGATGAGCGAGTTTTGTATAATTTGTTTTTCCTAGTTTTGCCTTGATTAGCGATATACTATATTTATGTTTGTAGGTATACACCGTTTTATTCCATGAGTATTGATCGTAATCGTAATTCTTTAATGTAAGTTTACGTACGTAGATATGTATGATATTTAAAGGGAAAGGGGTTACCTTTTCTTTATCTATCTACTAGATTTAGGATTCTCATGTCACCCAGTCTGCCACATTGTTTTATTTTGCAACTTGTTTGATGCAGGTATGTAAACAGCATGACATTATGTACTTCTGGCATGTTCTGAAGTCATATTTATATAGTTATTTAGGAATATCGTATAGGGTTTGTCGCCTAATCACGCTTCTGTAGATTTAAGAGAACGTTCTACGCTTAACACTTACCGTAAAAACTCGAATAGTGGCCCCGGCCCTTATTTGCAAAATTGAGTCGGACCACCGGCCACTATTCGGGACCG
>JAQFYC010001384.1:0-35219 GCA_034694165.1 Tomocerus mixtus | reverse complement strand
CGGACACTGTTGTCATTTTCTTATTGGCGTCAGAGATTCCATGTGTAAAAGTGCTATGCTGCATATTTATTATTCGCACAAATTACGTCACAAAACATGTGACTTCATGCCACCAAGAAAAGGCGCGATTCATCACGAATAACCCTATCATACCTCTACTTAACCCTAGTATCATCTATAGAATACATTTTTTACATTGCATTATATGAATTTTGTATTAATTTAGCCTTATTGATTCCATTTCTTGACCACAGGCAGTAAATTGCACTGTTCTACAAAGTAATACCGTAATTTGCGAACATTCCTTTATAAAAATGTTGCCACTGAAGCTTTCTAATTATTACATTAAGTTAAGCACTTATTATATGGTAGTGATGAAGTGGCAAGTATGAAATATATACTTCCTTTATTATTTATTATTTATTACTGTATATGACTTTTTCAGTTGATGAATGGGAAAGACTTGAAGGTGGACGTAAGTATCATTAATGCATAACGGGAGGGAAAATGCTATTTTTTGCGTTATCTAGAACACTTAAATACGTCATCTGATCATATCAGTATTATGACAATAGATATCTTACACATACTAGAGATACAATATATAGATACTACGGATACTACAGATATTTCTACTTAACTACTTGTACAACAACAACATGCCACTCGCACTCCAAACACCATGTGCAATGTGCACTGACGTATTTAGTAAAATACAATATGGGCATGCACCGTATGTTAGGACAATAAATTCCAATTATTTCAGTTCTAATAATCTCAAGCTTTTTTTTGTTTGTTCAAGCGTATAGAAACTATGTAAATTATAACAACTAACGATAGCTACTTACTGTTTCTGTATTACCAACACTTGAATTATTTTGGTCTCTCAGGAGTACAGACTGCAGACTACTATACTGAAAAGATGATTTTTTGAAAAAATCCGGATGCTTGTAAATGTCATGTAGTAGAAGCAAGTTAATAATGTAGTAACTATCTGTAATATGTACTTATGTAAGTGTCAAAGTCATAAATATCACGCGGAGAAAGGTATCACCGACTTTTCAAAAACTTTGTCTACAGAAATAAACCTACCTAGTTGTATTTAATTGTCAGTTTCAGTAGTAAGTATATAATTGCTTATAATACAGTCCTTATCAAAACAAATGTGGAATACAAGTCTCGAAACATTTTTCCTTATAAGAAATGCGTCGTCTCTGCTAAAACACGTTCCCAATTTAACTTTTTTTAATTAAAACTATTTATCACAAATAAACATAGTTGAAAATATTGCTTTAGGTAGAAATATTTGTTGTTCATAACGTTTGTGAAAGTAAATATAAAAAGTATCGGTAAAATTGAATTTACTATAGGAGTATAGTCAAAATGTTCACTAATAGAGGTGATCTACTTATAGGAGTGTCTACCAAAACAGGTTTGACTGTATTATAAAAAAGTGCTGTGTCCCGCCGGATTATGGAATTGAATGACACGGACATAATTACACGTAGTACTTACAATATGAAGTAATCCAGCAGCATTATAAATGTGACGTGGAGAAGGAAGAAAATAATACATAGCTACGGTAGATTGGAGAAGATGAAGTACCTTGCTCTACAAATAGTTACCTCCCTGGGTATCTACAGTAGTATCTTCCTCCTTCATACATAAATAAGTAACAAGTCTCTATAAACTCTAAATGCGAGCAATAAGCAGAAAGAAAAGAAACCTGTTCTACTTATCATTTATGTATTAGGTACTAAATAGTTAGCAAATGGTTTGCTTTACTATTTCAGTGAAGAGGTAGAGCTTTAGTAAGTAAAGGCAGGCAAGACTCTAGAGAATAGTCTTTCTGGTACTGTTGACTGTGGATAATAAGGATTTATAAGGCAGAATGGGAATTGTGTTCATAGTCTTAAGTATGAAGGAGTAAGTGAGACTATGAGACCTATCTCTGAAAAACTTATGTAGAATGAGGAGAACAATAAATAGAAAACAACTTATACAAGAAGAGAAAAACTGGCATTATTTCCGTTCAGTCAATCTTGGTTGAAAGTCTGTAGTAACTGTTATTTGTAGTTAGCCTTAAGTAACTAACACTAGCTCTAAATATAAGAGAGAGAACGGATGAAGGAATATGTGCAGATGAGAAAAGGAAGGAACAGGCTCGTAGGAAAAGAAATTAAAAAACAATTTGCAACAGCGTATGGATGCTTTTTCTTAGAATTTGGCTTTCTGCTTTTCTGGTTGTGGCTTACTTAATACTTGGCTTTGCTTTATAAATTTTTTTCTATACCTATACATAATAATCTATGTACATTCTTACATAGTATTATACATATAGCTTCCCTTCTTTATGTATTGTTATGTTACGCTTACTTGTTACACATACATATAGTTGCTGTACAAGTACTTCTTTGAAAGTAGAAAAACTCTAAGAAACGGAAGTTTACTAATTCAAGCGTAAATGCGGCCACTACCTCCTACACAATTTGACAATGTCCCAATGTCCGGAAAACCTTTCAATGATTTTGGAATTTCATTGCTTTATATTTAGTCCTCTATATTTATATTTAGGAAAGCAGGATGTAAAGTAAATGCTTTAAAGCAATTAGTAATTCGTCATTTTATACGAATCAGTACAAGTCTAAGTGAAAAACAAAGTATTATTATGTAGTACTATCTATTTGCTTATATAGATAATTGTTCCTAAAAGTGTGCAATTTGTAGCAAATACGTTTGCTGTAAGAAATGTCATTATTAGTATTCTCACACGTGTTAGTACGTAGGCGTGGGAAGTACGGGTTGAGAAATAAATTGGCAATTACCGGAAAAAATGCTAGGGCTTGAATAGTTCTTGTGTTGTGTTCATGGCCTTCAACAGTAAAGACACGCAGTAAAAATAGTTATATTTATGTACTATGTTTCTGTATGCGACAGGCTATTCAAGTACTAAAAGTAAGGGAGGGTTAAGACCAAAATCAATAAATAGAAAATGTTGACTAATCTGACAATAAAAACAAAGTTTTTAGTCCGAATTTGTTGAATCGTGTGTTAACGGAATATAATCCTCTAGCCCGGGCCTGGTAAGGCGCAATCTGCAGCTCCAATATGTTTTCCTGTCAAGCCAGAAAAACTTTCACTTGTTTGTTAAAGTATAGTTTGCAAGATTTGTATCTTCTGCCTTGAACTTATTACTTGTCCATGCCCACCAAGTTTCTTGTTAACACCGTAATAAATACCTTAGCACTATGTATTACATACATTACATTATTTATATTTAACGATATAGAAAGCTGTTGCCGGCTTGCTTGAGTTATAGGTTACTAGTACTTGCTTTTATAGTTTCATAGGCATTCTTTGATTTAAAAAACTTGGCACGTCATTAATAGAATACATTGTGTAGCCACAGACAGACTGCCATTAGTTTTCAGTTCAATTGAATGCATTTATCCTTTTGAATGCTTAAACCAAAGCTAAAGGTAGGTAGTTTAGAGTTTAAGTTTGGCTTTAGGTACTCAATGGAAGTTTCAATCTTTTCATTCTACACAATGTTTCAAAACTAGGACTACTTTCCCAATGGAATATTTAATTTAAGATTTGCGAAATTTTTTTATAATAAATTCGTGTTCAATTAAGGTACGTCTATTTATTCTTGGCCCATATTCAATTATTTATAACCAAATGCCTATATAGGTACACAATTTTACTTGTCTTCACACTAACTTTGAGTCATAATTAGTTGTGGAAATTGTTATTTTTTTGTAATTTTCTGGTATAAAAGCTAAAAACTAGATACACTGCCATTCATCCGAAATTGTGAAAGAAGACATTTTTTCTAGGTGAACGTTGGAGAAAGTTTTTCCATCATTTTCATTTTGTTCCCTTAGTTTTGAGATGCACTGTACATATTTCTATGAATTGGTCTTTTGGTCAGCTCATAGTTCCTGTTATGTGACGTGGGTAACGAAGAAGTACTTACTGTTAGTTCTTTTAGGATTTATGGAGGCAGATTGACATTACTTGTTTGTACGACGTAAAATGGGGCACGTAGTGATGTAAATCGAAAGTTCTATTCCTTTCTCCATACAGATTTGTCGCACCCTTATATAACTTCGCTTTTTCTTTGTCTATTTTTTATTCTATGGGCAATTGAACGTATTCTCACCGATCACACACTTGTACTAGCACTAAAGATTTACGCTTTCTCTTTTGTTAAAATCCGTAAGTAGTAATGCGGACATACCTTAAATATGACATTTTAATAGTGTCTGTTTCACTTATAACAATTTTTTTTAGATGCCTTACGACAAAAATGGTGTCTGCTAAGCTTAATGTTGCTGATTCTGAAACGACTAATATATTGCAGACTAATATATTGCTACATAATTATTTTACTTAGCTCTACGTATACTTAGAGAATTTGAGGCATGAACCACGTTAAATTACTATAATCTCCCCCGTACTAAATAAATACGTAGCCAGTATAATAATTAGTTACTAGAATGTTACGCAGCAGATTAATACATACCTAATCTCATCTCCGAATTAATAAATTAAAAGTTTAACAATATCTTTTGCTTTACTTGCAGATTGAAATACCTCAAGGAAGTACCTGGCTACAACATACTTAAAATAAACCACAGCTAAAGTCGATTGCCATCTACACATCACAGTCAACCTTTAACGTAGCAAATTTCAAGTGTTTGTCTATGAAAAACTAATTGTTGTAGTGGTAGTATGAATATTACATGGATGTATTATATAATGTTTAAGTTTAACCTACTTCTATCCTTTGAAGTCACTTCAAATTCCAGCCTACAAGCAATTAACTTACGGGAAGCTCTCTTACATTATTAAAATTATGTTTATCCTAGATTAATATTTATAACTTGTTTGTCCGCCTTCTTAACTACATAGAGTACTGACTGTAATATTCTAATACAAACAAACAGCCCAGAATAGCAGCAATATGCTCTTAAAGTTAAACTATGTACTAGACATGAGATGAGAATGTAGAATACAGTTTGTTTTGCGGTGAGTGAAAGTGGAGAAAGCTACATCGCAATATTTCTATGTAAGTAAATTACCTCAGGACAGTATTTCGCCAAACTTAATAAGCCAACAAACCAAATACATCTTAATTTAAAAAAGCTTTCCAATAAGAACATTGTTATTGACTTTAAAAAGGCAATCTACCGGTAAAATCAACCTTAAAGTGGTATTTCTAAAGTAAATATCTGTATAGATACAATACAATATAGCAAATATAACTACAGTACACAACTAATGAATGAAAATAGAAGATTTTCAATCACTTTCAATGTGAGTTTGTCAGAAAACTCATAAAATTTATAAAGGAGCTGTGCAAATAAAGTAAACAAACTAATGGTGAGTTCCTCCTGCATCTTTATTGAAGAAAAGTGAAAGCAGAGTGAGTATCTTCAGTGTATTGTAAATATCCGTATATAGGATAGGAGTGAAAGTGAAGTGAAAGTGTAGTGAGTTGTTGTACTGAGTTTCCTTTGGGAGAATCTTCGCCATCAGAATGGATTACACTAAAGACTCTCTGCTCGTTCGTAACCTGGCCAATCAAGAGAGACGTGATGGGCTTAGCAGTGGCAGCAGCAATCAAACGGAATGGCTCCAAATGACAGGAGAGACAAACAATATTAGTGAAAGTACAATTACAAATGGAGGTGACGAATACTTTTCCCCAAATGTGAGTTGGGACTCAGACTCCGAACAGTACGTTCCTTACTACGAACGACTGGAGACTTACATTGTCCCAGTTTTATTTTTCATTATATTTGTCATCGGAGTTTTAGGAAATGGGACTCTCATTGCCATTTTTCTCAAGCATCGTACAATGCGGAATGTACCGAACATGTCAGTCCTCTTTTACTTTCTCTTCTTATACTTATTAGTTTAGGATAAGATTTTTTTACTTTTTTACTTTTACGTCATCGTATTCAATTACATTTCATAGTCTCTATTATCTTTTTCGTTATCCCTTTTATCCCATTCAGCTAAGTACGCTGTACATTTGCAAATTCTCATTTCCTTGCCATTCCTTCTTTTACAAATTACCTACCATAGTAGTTCTACCTCTAAGCAATTAATTACTCCGAGAATTTTCTAAGAATTTAGCTCTTTTTGAGCATAACTTTCTTATTGTAGGTATTGTGCAAAGTAATTTTTGAATAAGTACTCATTTATACGATCTCAAAGTAAATTAAATTACATAAAAGAGATTTACAAGGCTAATATTTTATTTGTTTAGCTTTTCTGAGGAAGTAATTAATTAGTTACTTTCAAGTGTTTCCGCAGGACTTCTTTTCTGGTATTAAACTTGATATTATACATATTTTACGTTTGTAGAGAGTGGAGTACCTAGCGTACAGTACACATACAACCAAGAACTCGACAGTCGACAATGCTATACAATGAACGATTAAGTATACCTTGTAAAATTTGACGTAAATATTACAGTTTTTTAAGCTATTTGATTATTAGCATTTACCAGGGCTAGGATATATATGAACTTACTTTAGTCATACAATAGATAGCCGTAGATATTTTCATTTACGTTTTTTCAGTCCAAAATTACTAACACAATCATATATTTTTTTAGAAACACGTTAATTAATACGTATAGACTTTGGCAAAAATATAAATACTTTCATGCAACATTTTCTTAGATAATTTTCAGATTTAATCTAATTTATATATTTTTTGCATAACCTGATAAATGGCCAGGTGCAAACAAATATGTTACGTATCCTAGCTCTGATATTATAGACGTTCTGTACTATAGTGTAGTATATTTTACGTACTACAAGAAAACTAATAACAAAAGAATTTTTGCCTGTACTTAATAAGTCTTGATTTATTTTGGAGTATCGCATTTTGACTTTCAACTTAATTTAGACAGATGCGATTTATCACCTGAATTTCCTTTTGAATTTAAAGCTTTTCTTATTGTTGCTCAAATTCTATGCAACTCAAACAGAAAGGATGAAAGGATAAGGAGATTTGATTAGTCAGCCAATATGATCCTTTCCCTGTCCCGTTACCTATTTATTTGCTCTCTTCTCTCGTTTAGTTGATTTGCTTAGAGACTTATGGAATTAAATAGGTCAATTTGGAACTCTGTTGGGGGCAGGTACATCTGCAGCTTGGCCGTGGGAGATATTCTTGTCATTCTCTTCTGTGTTCCGTTTACATCGACTGTGTATACTGTTGAGTCGTGGCCGTATGGACTCGTCGTCTGCAAATTCTCTGAATTCATTAAGGATATATCTATTGGAGTCTCCGTCTTTACGCTTACAGCCCTCTCTGCAGATAGATATTTTGCTATTGTGGACCCAATGAGAAAATTACAAGGACGAAGGGCTACCAGAATCACATGCATTACAATTGCAGGTAGAATTTGCAGATTTTCTAATTTGCACTTTGCACGCAGACAGTTGCACTTGCACTGATGTTAATGAAATTTGCATAATTTATTTTGTTTAGTAATTAATTGGACTGACCGACCATTGCGACTTAATTTTAATCTATATTAAAAATAAAAAGTACACTACTAAAATAGAAATACAGATTAATTTCCACAGATTATATGTATAATTGTATTTTCAGGGATTTGGATAGTTTCCATCGTCATCGCTCTACCTTCCGTCATGTATTCCTTCATAAGAGTGATCCCAATTGAAAATACAAACAAAACGTTCCAAGTTTGCTATCCATTTCCAGTAGAATTTGGGCCCATTTATCCAAAGGTAAAATTATTTTTCTAATATTACGCTTAACTTGCATTTTTTATAAACACGTATAGCAATGCCGAAAAATATTAAGCTAAATAATTATCTGCCTAACAAGGCTATCAGATTTCGATGGGCAACAACTCCAGCCTTCTGAATATAATCTCAGTCCCTAAAAATTGAA
Source organism: Tomocerus mixtus (assembly GCA_034694165.1). Taxonomy (NCBI): domain Eukaryota; kingdom Metazoa; phylum Arthropoda; class Collembola; order Entomobryomorpha; family Tomoceridae; genus Tomocerus; species Tomocerus mixtus. The sequence continues at coordinate 27,275 of JAQFYC010001384.1, read as the reverse complement.
TAAGGCAAATAATGATATTTTGGGATAAACTCTTCCAATATTTGACAAAAATTTCCAGGAAATATGTATTTTAGAATAAAATCTCCCAAATTACGACAAAAGTTTCTGAAAAAGTGCATGTAAACTAAAAGATTGAGTAATTTCCTTAAATCGGTACGCTTGCTAGCCTTATTTGTGTGTATCGTGCAATTTATTTTTAGTACCTAAGTATTATTGTCAGACACACAGCACGTGCCTTTGTAATTTGTTAAGTTATAAATACACAAGAAGTAAAGTGCAGATATACTAATAGAGCGAGAGGAAACGATGAAGAATGAAAATTATTGGCAAATCTCTGTTTAGCTTTCTGCAAGAAGTTCCTTCTTCCATCATATCCACAGTCTCAGAGTAAAGTAAAGTATGTAAGTAAACTTTCGGTAAAGTGCCGATGGAGAAACGTAACATTAAATATGGCTGTACCATCACATAACGAAACTGAAATAAACGTTGTATCGCAAGTATGGAATGTTATGTATATACAGTAAGTAAGTGTATTATTACACAAACATAGAGATAAGGTTAAGGTAACTCGACTAACTTCTTGTGTACTTTATAAATGAAAATACAGATATTTTTCTTTAGTGCTTTTATTAAACCTCAATAGTATTTAATGCGTCATTCAAGTCGAAAGTTGTGGGTTTCTTCTGTGTGTATTTATAAAGTGAATAGTCCTACTCCTATTAGAGTTTAGTACGTATTTATGTCATAGGGAGACAATACAACCAGCCATGGAGACTTCTGTGCCTTGCTATAAGTCAACTGCCAATGCTGATAGAGAAATTAGATTATGTAAAGAAAATATTGGAATTCCCAAACAAATATTAAGAATTTGCGTTCTTTTTTCAATCTTTGACAAGAAAATTAGATTTAGAGAATTTTTGGTATTATCTGAAAATTGGATATGATCTTTTTAATTAGAATGTTTCACTTTCATTAGATTTGGTTAATGATGTCTCGAAAACCTTTATACTATTTCTTTTTTGTAAGCAAAAAGAATGACACATGGTAACCTGCATCCAGTGGAGCAATGTGCCTGTGACACTTTACCAACATAAAAGAAAACCTGTCCTAAAATAAAAGAAAGAAAAAGGAAGCATTGAAATATTTGTTTTTATGGAAGTTAGCGTCGTATCTGTAATGTAATGTAAATGTAACTGTAAGGGAAGTGAAACTGGACATGCTGTGGCTTTCAGATGTGATGTGATGGTTATGTTGTCTTATACTACTAGTACTTACTTACTTACACAGAAGCCATTACTGTTACTTATTGCTTCTATAGTTCCTATCTGTATATTATAGCTATAGATAGACAGAACGAAAGTAAAGTATTTATTTGCAGCAGCACAGTGTTACATAAAGTGAATGTGTGTGATCAGAATAGTCATGAGAAATGTTTCTATTCTAGGTGGTGGTCATGTTCAAGTTTCTCGTCTACTATGCTGTTCCCCTATTTTTTATTGCATCGTTCTACATCATTATGGCCCATCATTTGGTTCTGTCGACGAGAAATATGCCTGGAGAGGCGCAAGGTCAAGCCAAACAGATCCAGTCGAGAAAAAAGGTTGCTAACCTACAATTACTAATACAAACCATTTTTTACAAAATAATTGTTTAATATTCATACTTTTATGCACAATTACTAATTATTTTCTTCATTTAACAATCTAATAATATCTAATCCTGGTTATAATTAAAACTGCATGATATACACAAACAAATAACTGTTAATCTGTCTTATAAATCCTAAAATGTTTATAAAACCAATTATGAGGCATATTTTTTTATTTATAATATATTGTGACATGTACCAGCAAATTATGTTCCATACAGATTTAGAATTAATTTACCAAATGTTTCTATCCCACAAGTAAATACTATTTAATGCTGTTATTCTAAAATCTGTTGGAATACTTAATTCACAATTATATAACTATGTGAGAGTGAAAAGAAAACAAACTAATATAAATTATATTCTTTAATTCTCAAAACACAGGTAGCCAAAATGGTGTTATCATTTGTGGTGATCTTTGCGCTGTGTTTCTTCCCATCTCACGTATTCCTGTTGTGGTTCTACTTTGATCCTCAGTCTGAAGAGAATTACAACGAATTCTGGAACGTTGTACGGATAGTTGGGTTTTGTCTCAGTTTTATCAACTCATGTCTCAATCCTATTACTCTCTACTGCGTTTCCGGAACATTTAGAAAGGTAACAACCCGAGTCTGGTAGTTAATAACTGTCATTTTCTTAAACCATATCATACCAAATCATAACTGCTGTTAGCCAAACCAATTAGAGTTTTAAATATAGAATAAGCTCGGATAAAATGAAATATCGTTCTACTCTGCCTCTTCTAGTAAGAAAATTGCCGGCAAACATTTAAGCACAGTGTATTCTGTTTATAAGGCTTCCAATATGTAAAATGAATTTCCTGATAAGCATGAAACGGGTTTTAGAGCGTTTTACTGTAGGTGTGAAACAGATTTCGTCCTGTTTCTTAATCTACGAAAGACTTTTATGGAATTTTCTCTTTATTTAACTGTAATTTATAAAATAATGTCTAATATTCGATAAACACTTAATGATTATCTACATATATTAATAGGAAAACGTATAAGGTGTATCAAAACGAAAGGAGTTTATCAAAGATTCCAAGATTTTGATGCGCATAGCGCACTGTGTTTTGTCAATGTTTACAATTTGCGTCATGTTTTCTTTTTTTATTTCGTTGTGTCTAGCATTTCAATCGTCATTTATTCTGCTGCGTGTGTCCCGTGGAGTTGAGTTCGCGAAGAGTTCGCGGTGGTGCCGTTGGCTACGATTGCGTTAGCATGTCACACACGGATAGACTCTACGTGGATCGAAACCGGATGAACGGGACGGGGAACTACCGAGCTTCGCCTTCCGTTGCAACTGCTGCTGTCAATATTAACCGCAGAGGAACGTCAACTTGGGAAACACAGCTATCTGCCTCTAATCAGCGTCTCCTCTCAGGATCAACGCCAATCCAAGGAGCCATCGTATCCAAAACAGCCGTCTCTCCGCATTTCCCTCCTGAATATTCCCATCACCAGCCTATAGCTCTGACGATACACTCAAAAAATAACAGAGCGACCATCACCACAGCCCCAACTATGACCACCACCACCACAAATGCCACCAATGCCAATGGGAAAAAAGCTAGCGACTTGGCTATTGAGGAAATCAAGGATGAAAGTGATTGCGAGGTTTTGAATTTAACCTGATGAGTGTGATGTGATCCAGGATGTGGATGTGATGACTCAATCCAATACAAACTTTCTCTCGATCTTTATATTATTTATTACTTATATTAATCATGAATTAGAATTGGACTGGAATCCGTATGTGTGGTATATTTTATACTACTTAAACTACATTCTTACAGCTACAACAACAAGGAGACTCACTACTTGTCTACGTTTTGATTCTCAGATAAAATGGTAAACTAACTAACTAAAGTAAGTACCTTTAGGTACTTTCAATTATTTTGTTTGTGGTTATATAAGGGTCGCATACATACATATTTACTGCAACTTGCATGTACATGCACAAATAGGGCACATAAATATTACATAAAACATACCTAGTTTACATACATACACTTTTAAATCATTTAGCAAAATAAAACGCGATTTGCAAATCCAATACTAACGGCGAATTACATAAGACAAGGTGGGTTAAGTTACACTGATATGTAATGTATTTGTAGAATGCTGTTTTACAATTTCCTTGGTTTAAAATAAGTCGCACTTACATAATGCGCATTCATAACGAGAAATTGCGTTGTTAGAATGTTTCAGGTTTGTTTTGCATGAGGACAAGGGTAATAATAATTGTAATGCTAACTTTGTAACCCTTTTGACACATCTGGCAACGTAATTACAAATACAAGAAATATTCTTTAACAGGTATTTATTGGACAGGTATATGCAGGTAATATTATTTATTTATATTCAATCACAGCAAAATACCTTTGCTTTCGGGAATAATACTTATTTTCTTGTTGGTGCCATTTTTAGAAAATGTAGTTAGTTATAATTTCATAAAGCAGCAATTCATGATTTTTCTGGTTAGAGACACTTTCGATACATTCTAGTAGTAAAGCAACATATAAACTACAAAAAATTTGCATACACACTACTAATATAATAAGTACCTAATTTTTTGGTGCTTCTTCATTTGCATTTTTTTACATTGTGTAGTCTAGCGCTGAAAAATAAATGCCCTGTAAATAAATTGTTATCATTTTGACAATGTTTGTATACGAAACTAAGTTGTGGGAGACATACCATATAAAATATTGTGTAATGTAGGTTACACATTCTCGCAGAGATTATTATTACTGTACTGTAATGCAGTAATATTGATGTTGGCTTTCCAAAATGGATGATTTATTATTTGAAGATAAAATACAACACTAGTATAGGCTACAAGAATATATATTGTGTATACATGCAGTTAAGCATACTCTTACTTAAGTGATTACCATAATTTGTACATTATGTCTGGTGTGTTCTACTTATGGTTTTGCTAAGATGTAATAATTGTATCTTTTGAGTTGTAAGTTGGGCATAAAACCTAGAACATCTCCCGCCTGAAGAAAATCTTCAACTCAATAGGCTTGTGGTACGCACTACTTAATTAAAATTCCTCCATGCAGATACAGATAAAAACTACAAGAGCATGTTTTCTTTGAAGCGGAAGCCCTAAAGATAAATATTACCTATAGTGACGAGCTTATGAAACAAACTTGGATTGGTATAGTAAACAGTATAAAGAGTATACACGAAATGAACGGATAACGGCAACATGAAAGAATGGAAAAATGGATCATTTCTACATAACATAAATACTAAATACATACAATATATACAGATAGGTCCATGCTAGCAATTTATATTCTCGATATAATAAATATGCACTAATGAACACTTGAATGTGTATTATTTGTACATACAATGTATGTAGTGAAAGTGGATGTGGTATAATAACAGTTATATCAATGATTATGAAACTGAGTAATTCCTCAAATGTCGATCTTGTTGTTTACTTTCTAAGTAGTTATAGCATTTCTCGGTTAATATATTTAATCTAATAAGGAATACATATACATACGAGCTACTAATGTTTATCAACCTACAAACGATAAGTGTATTATTGTATTTATGAATATACACTAGCATTACACATCCAAATACTTATACTAATACCAAGTAAATGTACATAGAAATAATTGAGTGTCTTAATCTTAAGTAATGCTAACTAAGAAGAATTCTAGATTTATTATGTAACAAGAATAAACTATATATCAAAATATGATGCCAATTTGAAGCATAAATACGAAAATAATCATGTCGGCAAGATTTTGTAGAGCAGAAACACTGTGACCTGGTTTAGCATTTGACATTTAGTAAAAATAATATCGTAGTTTCAATATTATGACTGTACTGTGACTAGATAGTATATGTATCTAGGTATTAAAGTTAACATGGATAGATTATGTAATATTGTCATTTAATGGTATTTGTGGGAAAGCCAAATTAAAATGTTAACACATATTCTTATTAGAATACAAATGCATGGAAAAATATCATTGTAATATTAATATATCTAATACTAACCCAGTTATATGCATAGTTTAGAGTAGTATTAGAATTAGAATAAGACGTACATGTAGTGAAGGTAAGAAATGAAAATGCAGAGTGATGAAAACCAAAATGTAACAGCCTGCATTGTCTTAAGTTGTGTGTACATGTATTTTGTCGTGGTGGATATTTGCTGTTATTTTCTACAGCATCTCATTATTTCTATCCTTTTATTTTCAAAGTAAAACAGTGAATAAAGATTTATTTTATTTAGTTTGACTCGCAGTCTGATTTGGCACTCAATATATTTTTTAGTGGAATTTATCCTTTTCGCTAATACTTACTACCAAGAATTGTGTATGTCCTTTAGCATTACATCATTTCGTGGGAATCATTTAGGGGAATTTGTGTTTGGCCTTTTCATTTTCATAATAATAAATCCAATGGTGTATATGCCTTTGGCTTTGTGGTCACTTGGGAATGATATTTTATATAAATAAGTACAGATAAGTCTATACATATAGCAAATAAAATAAGCGCATATGATTTTGCACGTATTTAGTATATGCGAATTTGTAGAATAATTTTGAGTGAATAGGAATTTGCATACCGTTTTCTTAATATAGTGATTATAGTGTGAGGGCGACAGAATTTCCATACATTCCCTGCTAAGTAACCACTAAACAACAATCAGGAATTTATATTTGTTACCGTAAATAGCAATTCTCTTGTACTGACACGTATTGTTAAGTATTGTAGCAATAATAGTCGAGTAAAACACCTACAAATGCCGAACTCAATAATAATCTCAAAATTTGCCAATTATTTAGTAAAAAAGTTGTACTTGGGAAAGATTCTAGACTTCAGACTTCGGAGGCCCCAGTTGCATGAAAGCATAATCGATCCCAAAGTCTGCGACATAAACGTCTACAATTACCTACGCCGCTGTAAAGCAATTCCCAAAAATTGCTCCTCTAAGAGTAATACAAGACTATTTTGCTGAACAGACAGCACCAGAACCGAAGATTCGCAGAAATTCCAGCTTCCGCAGCTATAGCGAACCTACATTATCCTACCCTTTGACTTAGTCTGCAGTAAACAAGAAAGATTTGTTAAAGATATCGACACGCCAGCCAAGACAGGACACGACGGACCCATATAAAGCAATTCCGAAATGACCATGCCCTAGTTTCCTTGACTTCTAACTTGCAATTCATTACATTCTGTATTGTGTCTTTCTTGAAGATTGCTTCAGTTTTTTCTCTTCTCCTGTTAACTATCTTCTGAATCTTCGTCTGTACGCAACTAGACTCTATATAACTAAGAATATATAATTAGTCTCGTCATGTTAAGGCTGCAAGAGTAACTTTGCTTTTTTTACAAAGGAGTCGTTGATTAACTACATATAGACTTTTATCATTATCTTCCTTACGGCTTACATAACTAAAAATAGACAGCTACTGATCGTAGCAACTGTAGTCATTTATTTCTCTCTTCAGTTTGACTTAAGACTATTATTCCCTTCACATGCAAATTGTGTATTCTATTGTAGTTGCACGATACCAGTATCAGTACAGAGAAAAGTCCTTTCTTATTTAGAGGGAGATGAAATTCTATACAAGATTTTCGTTTTGATCATATTTTTTACTAATAACAGGGAATATTCATATTTTCTTACCCTTGGGGCCCAAAGATATCTTATGGCCTTGCTCTGATTGGGTTACTAAATTTTATAACCTATAGTTATGATTTTACCAGTAAGGTATTCAATACTAAAATGCATATTATGACGTTCTATACAAAATCAATATACATACGTATATAAATATAAATTCACTACCAACACTGATGCTGTAGGTATTTCATTTCTTATTCATGTGGTAGGTGTGCTAACATTTTGTATTCTGCAAAAGTAACCTGGATTTTATAGTTTAATATTAAATAAGTACTATAATTTTGTAGACTGCAATCAAAAGGAAAGCAGGAGATCCGCATTTTAAAGGCTCTGTCTGGGACAAGGACGATGTTACGGATAGTCAAAGCCAACTACCAACTACAGATTACACGAGTGATTATTTCTAAATTATCATGCTAACAATTTACGAATCCATTAGGAGCTACTACGATATACGCTAGTAAGTAAGTAGGTTGAAAATTTGGCATTGGCGAAATGAATCTACAATACAGTATACGTAAGAATTTAAATCCGTAATAATTCGGTGTAAGTAGCACAAATGCTAAAGGCTACGCGGTCACAAGTGTATAAAGGAAGGAATTAGCAGAAATCAGGTCTCAGATATGCATGGCCATCAACCCTAAAACACTGTTTGTACATGACACTTGGAATTTTCAAAATATTGAATTAAGATGAAGATTGAATTATAAGAAATACGAAATAATAATTAAAGATTACATTAAGGATCAAAATGCCATTAACTAATTTTCGACATTTTCCTAATTAATTTGCTTAGCATTAACTGTAGGTAGTTTATGTGTCATTAAATTGAAATGTAAATATAGATCTGACAACATACTTCTCTTTCGTGCACATCCAGGCACTGATTGTATGACTGTACTGATACAAACATAGTAGCGCACTACGCAGCAAAATACAATTGTCCTTTAGAGATTTAGAGATCTCCGTGGCTGTGGTTTGCCAATCGAATTACAAAATTACACATAATGTAACGACCACAGAGGACAAGTCAGAAAACCTATTATTGCAACAACCTTCTCATTGAATGGCATCTCGTCAAAAACATTTCGCTCGTGGAGCTGGGGACTTCCATAATGTAAAGCCACAAGGTAAGCTATAAGCTGTAAGTAAGCAGGAGAAGACGAGCCTAACCAATAAATACGTGACACATTTTCCACAACGCTGAAACCTGACCTCTCCGTGACCCAACTTCACTTTTCTTCACAGTGGCTACACATTTTCATCTTAGGGATGATGTAATTTCAGCACCTTACGACAAATACATAAACATTGAAAGATGCCTACTTATCAAAGCACGTATAAAGATGTGCTCCGAGAAGATGAAAATATAGCAGCGGGGACATAATGGACACGTAGCCTGATCTGCTTTTCCATAAGACACGTTCATACACCACCGCCCGCACGCTACGTTATACTTACATATAAATAGATAACATGTAAAACAGTCAATATCGCCATTATCCTTGAAAAGTATTCCAACAGAAAGTGAAGAAATGCACTTTGGGCATAGTAATCCTGTATAAAAATGAATTTCATATTCTCAACTATATACGGTGTATTGTAATTGGTAATATGAGAATTAGTGATCGATTTACGGCTATGGGGCTCCAAGGACAATAAAAATACTATTATTCTTTTACGTTGTAACTTTTCCACCTATTTCCTGGCAGATACTGTTTCACTAGCTTTCAAAAATGGAATACATTATAAATATACATTTTGCGTAGGTAGGGCTGCAGGCTTGCCAGAATTTTCAGGAATATTCGTTCGCCAATTCTGACACACCTTGCCATCCATTTTCACCTCTTTTACAGATATTACATCGCGTTTGCATGGAATAGATCTTCTGTACTCCGAGAATTGGCTTGCAAATTCTGAGAAGTGTTTAGTAAATCGAGATGCTATTTTTCCAGAGATTTCAATGATTGATAAACAATTTTTGCGAATTTTGATATTATATTAATATTTGGTAAGCAATTTTTTGCACATCCCCAGGTATGTTGATAATTTACTAGCTGCATATCTCTGCAATTTTACCGTTGTCCCATAGTTTAAGTGTTCCTTACATTTGGACTTAACTCTAAGGTATATAAACCCTGCTATACTGTCCTCTATTGCATAATACAATATTGTATTTCACGAGAAATGATAAAAATAGTATCCCTTTCGCAAAGACATTTGTTTAATTTTATAGCAGGTTCAACAGTCACAACCACAATGCAACGCATTGAAGTGAAGGTATTCCATTATTTACCACAGAGTTGCTACGTTCTAGGTTTATGTATTACGTACTGATATAAATATAACAACACTACACGAAATAACAACAACACGATCAAATGTAAGTAGGCACCTAGTCTATATTATACACATTATACTTTTAGATACACCACAGGAGCCTGTCATATCTACCAATCTTTTATGTACTACATCATTAGAAGATATTTCTCTCAAGAGAAATCCTAAGTGAGAAATGGAAAAAGTTTTAATAGAGAACGCAGAATAAAGAGAAAGCAAGTGAAAGGTCTTCTACCGTATATACGAGTATCTGTTCTCGCTTTGTATTTATTTATGTTATGTTTGTTGTGTTATGTTGTAAGTTGGATCTTCTGAATTAAAATGAGAAACAAATACCAATACATACATTTCATTGCTTTCTCTTTACTACCTTTACTGGAGGCTTTCTGCTGCAGATACTTCCTATTTTGATTTTTCTAGCTTATTTTCAACTTTTTGCATTTTCTTATCTTTTCCGCGATTCAGACATTAGAAGATGAAACTGTTTTCTCATGAATAGCTGGAATAAAGGATACTTACTTCTGTATTTATATTTATTTCGGGCATCATGTTATAGCAGTAGGAAGCTTGTAATATTATGCATGCTATCATTAATACGTAATCATGACATGACACAGACCAGTAAATAAGTGGATCACCGTATAACCTTGCCTTTTTGGCAACCCCTGCTGCGAGGTGACGTTACGTAAAGTGACGTGACGTCGTATTCTTATTTTTAGAAAACGATTCAACAAACCCGCGAACATTATTTACTTTCACTTGCTTTCCTCAATTTGTCACGAATTCAACTGTGCAATGTAATAAAAAAGTAAAGGCATGATATGACAGATGCAGACAAGGAATCAAATTGTTTTTCAAAATGTTTCCATAATGTATGTTTGCAAAAAGCCTGCCAGGGATGTAAAAATACACGAGAGCTCAGAAGGAAGGAGCAATTTAATGCAAAAATATTCGCTTCAAATATTTGCGATGAAATGCAATATTGTTAGGTAATAAAAATAAAATGCAATTATGTAATTGTAAGTAGAGGGAAAATTGTGGAAAATAAAAGTAGAGGGGAATTGATATGACGAAAATTGGAAGTAAATTGAGTCCAGGATAAACCAGGGCCCAGATGTAGAACAGTGCTTGAGATTTTATTTGTTCGCTAAAGGTGACTGGATCGCTGACTGATTTCTACTAGAAAGCAATTTTCCGACTACTGAACATTGTCATTACTTACAGCTGGCAGAATATACAATGACTGTACCGGAAGGAAATCATTCGCTTTCTCTTGCCTTGACTTTATGCTCTCCTTAGCTATCTGATCCCGTTGTACTGTTTTCTCCTTGTTAGAATAAGTGAAATGAGAAAGGTCACCTAAAAACACAGCCCACCTATAATCGCTGCCACAATATTTCCAGCATAATGAATATTTACATTCACCAAAAAGCTGACTAATTAATAAAATAACTTTTTTGCTAAGTAATTACTGAGAAAGTAGAAACTAGAAAGCTGGTGTGCATAATTAAGCAATGAATCTAAACTAATTTTACATTCGCACTGCAATTACAAAATTATAATTTGCATTCTTGTGCTTAATTTCACTACTTTTCCAAAATTTTCAACTTCAAAACGGGAAGAAAATGTAATTTACTATTTATCCGCGTATCTTCAATTTGTTAATTACTTTTCCGAAGTGCACGAAGCTACACATTGTATGGTATAAATTCCTGTTGATCTATAAGATTCGGCTGCCATGTGTTACTGCATAGATAGTACTGACTTAGAGTGACTAGCTGTTCTTTTAGGAATCAGCTGTCAAGATATCTCTCCTTTCCCTGTTATGGTGTGGTTCATCTCCTTACTCTTGCTCTAGTTTCCGTTTCTCTTCTCCTTTCTCGCTTGTTCTGACTCCTGCTTCAACTTTTTATAGATAAGTGCACTTATATATGTACGAATACGAATGCAGTGTATATGTATTACATTTATTAGTCTAGCATTGCAGCGCGTCTTAGAACTCCTTGGAGTGATAAGGCAATCACTGACTTACTTGTGGAATAAATTCTAAGTCCTGCTACGGAGAGAAAGTACTAAAGAACTTTCTTTTGTACATGGGCATCTTAAAATTCTCTAGTTGTGATCACTATTGCTTCTTGCCCCTTTCCCTTTGTTATCAATATGTAGTAGTTTAAGAACTGACGATGAGTTAGTTGGCTCTGCGTAGATTGGCGAAAGTAGAGAGATATATCGCCCAGTTTTTCTGGAAGTAGAATGCAGGAAAAACTGTAAGATTAATGAATGACCAACACATTCAGTTTACGTAACGAAGCAAAGAAGGGAGGGAATGATATTATTTCTGAAAGCATTCTGGTTGGTATATGGTATCAAAATATGTTTGTCAACAAAAAATGCATAGGCTTAGTCCAATAAGATAACATACGTTTAATCATTGTAACCTATATAATAAATAGTACACTAAAACTACCTAAATACATATCATATTTGCTACTCAAAAATAATTGCAGGGCCAGGGGTTCCATGGAAGTGCAGTTACACGGAGGAAAACATAATCTCAATAATTTATAGCCACGCACGAGTCACTGCCCCAAACAGCCTTTACAAAACAGTTACTTTAACTGCACGGAAAGCCATTATTAACAGTTAATTGGATATCTGGTACTTCCAATAAATATATCACGTGTTTTGAGAATTTTAAAATAAAAATGAGATTGTAGATTCAGTTGTCCTATGAAATAGTGACTCCTTTTGGGTTGTAACGTTCGTCTAGCATTTCAGTAACAGAAAGAAACATTTTTTTATTAAATTGCTAGCTCTCACTCAGTTTACCATTATTTAGAAATTGTGTGCAAAATTGTGTGTCAATATAACTTTTACTTTGCATTTAGGTTGTAGAGTAAGTACTGTAACATATATGACTCTAAAAACCTAGATATTGGAGTTACGGTAGTTACGAATACGATAACTAATAATAGATAAGTGAGAAAATTGTACTTTGGAGACCACTCAGTCTCAGGTACCTATACTCACTTCTAAACTCCCATACACGTCTTCTAAACTCAAGAGGATACAGGATACTTATAGGGAAAGGATTTCCATATCTATTCAAACATTTCGTATCTAGGTCGAGACTTCAACACTTTTCTTCCAATGTTACATCACATTTTGTTCTTTGTAGCCAAATATTCCGCTTTATGGAGATCAACGAGTTCCTCCATTATATCGACATAGTTTTCATCCACGTATTACAATTTACATGTTATGTCGTATACAATAAAGCAAATTAGGCAGTTAGACCAATCATTAGTTCAATTTTATATCAATTAAACCCAATTGATAAGTATCAATGATAAACTAGAAGACTACTGTTAATTAGTTTAATAAAATTATTTGTTAAGTTCATTTAGTAAAAATGTGCTTGAGTAAATGAGACGCTATTGCTAATTCATTCGTCTTTAAAATAGGTTTATATGATTTTATTGTATATAATACGGATAGTATAATAACTCTAGTAATGGATTGTAGATTAAATAAGTGTAATCATTTCGATGATATAAAGATTATGACTTTTTCTGTAAGGGTGTTATTGCCTACTTTAGATTTGTCTATAGCATGTCTAAGTCGATTTAATTCAACATTTGTTTAAGCGCCTATTCTATATAGTTATTAGGATTGTATCTACGTGAACAACTTTGAGAATGAAATGTCCGGATGTGGAAAGCCTTTAGTTTCTCCAAAAATGTGCAATATGCTCAATAGGAACTAACTGTAAACGTAATTTAATCTTCACTCAGGACAAGTAGTGTAGTAGCTTTTGAATAGCTATAGCTGTAAGGCCGATTTAGTGTGGTATGGTAAGTTCTTTTCGAGTATAGTTTACCGCTGATTACTGATGTAAACCGTTTAGCACAAAGAAAATTGCACAATTTCCTTTCCCGAAATGTTTTCAGGGCGGGGATACACTCACCATACCAATCTAAACCAAAACAGGAAACTAACGAGAAAATGTTTTATGAAGGAAAGGAAAGCTTAACAATAACAACAGTACTAAAGTGTTACCATATTACAGCCACAATTGTACCTAAGGTACATAAGTACGTCATTAACCATCCGTTCCTACTAAAAATAACTAGTTTTCCAAGTAAACAACGCAACAGACTTTCCACATTTACTTTCAATGCTAAACTTTTGAGTATCTGAGTGTCTATGCTTGAATTTAAGGTGAGCGGTAAACGAGTAAATTGGGGAATTTGCTCCGGTAATTTTGTTTCCCACTTATGACATGGCATTTTCAATGTTCAACAAATTGAAGTTTGATTTTCGGTATAATTATAGTAAATAGCTTCCTTAAGTATTTTGTATGTATATTTTTACACTTCCTTAAATTATGTACAAGCTATGCTGGGCAATCTTACATTATCCCTTATAATCTTAAACTAGTTATTTTTAAACAATAATTTTTGGTTTCTGTGTATTACATATGTACATACTTACATACATAAATAATACCTATGTGAGAATATGGTCAAGCAGAAAAAGTAAATGCATTAACTCTTGATACCCTATGATTTTTTCAAATCGAGAAAAGTATTTTTGCTTTTTACAATAAAAGCAGATAAAACATTGGGTCGTCTACGATAAAAAAAAGTATAGTTACTCATTTACGTTCCATATTTATTATAATTTGCATAGGTACGTTATATATTTAAATGCGACTTTATTGTCGACTAATTCAGCAGTACAATTCTTTACACTTCAATTGCGTATTATTAGCCTGTGTTGTCTTGATTCACTTGTGGCTTGCGGTAGCGACTATTTATGCTTGCCAAATTGTAAATGAATGGAATTGCTAAGTAACCTTTCCAACTGGTCAATCAAGCTAACCAAACGACTTTGCAAGTACCTATGGCATATTCAATTAGTGTAGTATATACGATATTGTAATTGATTGATTCAGCGCTGAATAGCTTCTCAATTCTGAATTCAGATTCCGAATCAATAGAGCCTCCTACGCTGAACTGATTTTGGCCGAGTGAATGTTTCCTGTTTTGTATGCTCTGTTAATGAGTTTGCCCGGGGGACAGGGAAGTCCCTCAATTGACTGCTGAAATTTAAAGCAAAATGCTGCCAAAGCAAATATTGTGACAAGCCAACAAGTTTTAATAGTCATTTCCTTATTTCCTATAATCAGCCTTCCGGGGAAAGCAATAGACATTTATTTGTAATTAAGTGTAAATAGGATTGTAGTCAATTTATGAGACGTGAACTCTTGGCTGGATTGCCCGGAGGAGAAATATTTACATAAACACATCATTTATCATCTTTGACTGACACGCCGCGGCAGCACGTTTAGCTAATGGAATACAAAAATTATTGTACTTTACTTTCCAATGCGCTTTCTCTACCTACGTATTTATTTTGAAGAATCGGTTTATTAAGCAGCAGACGATACTTCATGGGAATGGTGTTTATCTTTCAGACCTTAAGAATTTATACCTTATGTAGAAATTCTTAGACGCATTTATTCGTTTAATCTTCTTGTACATTCTTCTTTCTTGTCCGAGAGTAAGTTCAAAAACTGGGCCAGTATTTCCTCACACAATATTTCAATCTCACTAAGTTTCAAATAGAGTTTTACAACAAAACCATGGTTTATATGCAAAAAATCCCTAAATATATTTCTACTACATTGGCACGCTCTTGGCCCCGATTTATCTGAATAGCTGCTTGGAACATTAAAATGTTCTTCAATTATTCCATTCTTACTGATGCAATGTGTCCAATTCTCCTCATAGTGTTTCTCTATGTTGCATCTACATTCATTTGAGATTACTTTGCCACAAAAATTACACATTACCCATAATATTTGTTTACTTTCTCCTACAGTTTTGTATTGGGAAGTGGAAACTTTCTTTTTCGTTATGATCCAACTTAAATAAACACTTTACTATAAGCGTTAGGATATTTCAATAAGTATTATAAAAGAGAAAGCAGCGCACTAAATTCAAGTACAAAAATATTTGTCCCACATTCCGCTTGTATCTCGTAGTATGTTTTACGTCAATCTCGTCTCTGTCGGTGAATGAAAAATGCAAATGATGATGATGTAAGCTAAACTATAAATAATGAAACAAATTAACCTTCAGTGTAGGTACTCAATGTGAAAGGTATTATCATTTCACTTTAATACCTAAGCAAACCATGACGTCAAGTTCATTTATGTAGGTGAGAGAAAACATTGAGGAAAAACGTTTTGACGCACAAGCATCATAACAACGGCCTTTTCCCAAAATAAGTTTTATGTAAACCAAGATCTTACTATCTCATAGCAGTTTGGCATCCCAAGATACACTTTATTGTGGAAAACAAAGTCCAGAATGGCTCCTTCGTTGAGATACAAATATATGCGTTACTGTATAGGAGATCTGTGTGTTTTACTATTTTTTTCTTGTAGAGATATTTTGGCAGAAGAAAGTGCGAAGACGCAGGTTAGTAATTTTATGATTCTCCAGGGAGAAATGTAGACTTCTGTGCATACAAAAGAAAGCTTCTTTACGATCCCCTGAAAGATGGAAAAGAACACCAACAGAAAAAATATATTCCTTCTCTCTCCTCCTTTCACTGAGCGAGCTCATTTCCCTTAAGAGCTTTAGATAACAAAACAAGGCAGTACTGTATGTACAGCATTTTGAAGAGACGTAGGAGTATAATCATGTCAGAATGTGTAAACTCCATGAATATGAATTTGTTATTTATTTTGGGAAATATCATAGTGACTAAAGAATTTCTTGTTTCTTGAAGAGGAAACAAAACACGTGGAACTCATTTAGATTTTGTCTTACCAGAATTAAATACATACATATTATATACATATCCCATTCTAATACATATGCATTTGCGTACTTTTTCATTCATGTTTCCGATATAATTGTTAGCTCTAGTTCACTTCAGTTGCTTTCAACGTTGTCAAATCCATCTCACATGCACTTACTGCAATAAGTATCGCTATAAAAAGCTCTTAAAAATAAATATGATCATTACAATAGTTAGTGTAAACGAAATTGTAATGATGTTCGCATGCAAAATACTTATGTAATGTATTTAGGTTACTAAATCTCTGCTTTCCTTCGTAAGACATCAGTTAATAGGACCATTTGTCAGTGCAAATTTGGAATTCATTGAGATTCAAAACTTCTTCCCTAATATCATGGCTATGATTACTATGCTGGAGTTTCTAAGTTTATATAAGCACTAATAATAATGTAATATATACTTATTTCACTTGTTATATGTGTCACAATGACAATATCTGAAGACAAAAGGGAAAGCCAACCCAGTTTTCATTTTGTTGCATAATAGTATCATATTGTTTGAAGTGGGTTTAATTGTTTGACTTCTTGTCTTACAAATATCTGTGTTACCAATTTACAACAACCAAATTAGTTGGACGAGTAATCCTTCTAGTGTACTATTCTCACTGCTACTTATGTTGCCTCTTTGTATACCATTGTTCTTATTAGTATTGTAGATAGCTAGCTAACAATAAGTAGATATTCCATTCAGCTCTACTCAATTAAACTCAAATGAATGAACACAACTTCAACTTGCTTCTTTGTCATTTGAAATCCAGCTTTTATGTAGTAGAAAGACAGAAGGATGCCAAAAGACAGTGATATCAAGATACATCTACTTATTACTCAGCACTTATAATAGTATAAGTCAGATAAATGCTAAGTATAATAAATACGTGACTTTTAACAAAGAGAAAGTAAAACAAGGACGAAAGAAAGACGTTGGCAGACAAGACCGACTATCCTGTCCCATTTCTGAAGCTACTCGTCTAGTTCTCAAGTCTCTGCTATTTCTCCAATTTGACTAACTAAAAGTACTTCTCATCGCATCGTCATTTTTGCTCAGTTCAGAACTCAGTTCATTCGACTCGACTTGACTCGAGTAGAAAAGACAAGACAAGTCAGCAAGTTTTCATCTCCAGTTTCCACTACTTATGTAATTATAAAACAAAAGTTTTATGCAGTTTAGTGTCTTTTCTCTCCTGACGTTTAATACGACAAACATAAGTGTCCAATAATATCAAGTTCAGTTTTAAGATGCAAAAAGGAACGGAAGAGACCATTTGTTCCTTTATTAACATTAACATGCGAAGTAGAGTAATAGCTAGATTTGATAAGAAGATATAATACTTAATTTACTACCGAGAGCTCAGTGCAGAAATGAGGTTTAGAAGCACGCAGTAGGCAATTGTATTTAAGTTTCACTAATAAGTAATAATTATAAATAAGTATGCTGTCAGCTGCGTTTTCAATACTTGTAAAGTATTGAAAGTAAGTAGTTGATTTGAATGTTTTATTATGGGCCTACCTTAATATAATGTACCTTGATAATGTTGAATATAAAATCAAGCATATTACATAGTACACATTATACATACAGACACATGCATAGGTGTGTTGCCATATAGCAATCCAAAATATAATAATTTTTTATACTGAATTTGGAATTTATGGACCTAATGATTTCCGTGAAAGAATATAATAAACTTTAACCGTTGTAATTTACGGCTGCAAATACTATACATTATCTTAATCGCAAACGATCAGTAAAGGCATTCCTTAATAGAATACATTATTTGTGAACAATTTTTTTTTATTACTTTCCTATATAGGTAATTATTACTTATTTTTGCTATTGTCTACTGGGTTGAATTGGCATTAGAAATGCTAAACGGAGACCGGCTTATTGGATTGCTGTATTCGTCTATTCGTCTGCCCGTAAATAAGTTCCTCAAATTAGTAAACAATTCATCAACGAATTGAAATACTTTACTGTAGTACATTGCCGAGGTCTTACACGAAAATAGTTTCATGAAGTTGCGCCCACATGACATAGGTCAAGTTCAAATCTTGATTATTGACTTTTTGCAAAGATACATGGCTAGTGGCTACTGTGTAAATCTGGTAATTCCATTCGCCATTTATGTACGCCCTAGTTTATTACGCAAGTGTTTATTGGCTTTTAATTGTTACTCATCAGAGTAGATGTGTGCTGAAAGTAATAACACAGTTTCTCATTTCTTGTTTTCCATGCTAAAATTAAGATTTCTTAGTGCATACTGCAGTTTATCTTGCCAGAAGCTACAACAGTACCGTATAAAGTAAATACAGATTTATAGAAATGCTACAATGCTTCTTCTCTATTCTCTGGTGTGTTATTTATTAAATACACTACAGCACAGTTACTGCACTACAGTACACAAGGAAAATCCAATGAATGCATAGTACCACTCAGACAGAAGAACGTAAAGATAGCTTCGAGAGATGGGTTTTAGAGATTCAAGACATTTGTGTTATATGTAGATGTCTTCCTCGTAAGCAGTTTCCATCTTCCTAGTTAGCATTCAACAAAGTTTTCATATTGTCTAGTGGCTTCTTTCTCTATTTATTTGCAATATTCCAAAAACTACATCTAAATACGTACATATAGTACAGGGTACTGTACATAAAATGTATGGAATCTGGCACCTTTAGGGCCACAGTTACATGAAAGTGAAAGCAGGACAATGACCTAGTAGTGTGTACAAACAGTCATAACATGCATCTTGAAAACTATTGGTCAATTCCAAAATTGAAGTGAAGTTAATATTTTGGTTTTTGGGCTATTTTTAGCGTAAAAAATTATTAAAGCCCTTGTAAATATCATTTAATATTATTTAATTCTTGTCCAGTAGTAAATAATATTGTTTTATAAGGACAGATTGCGTTAGTGCTTGTATAAAAAATGTGGGGATAGGTAATAATAATAATAACTCATAATATTAATGACAAATATATGAGTTGACCCACAAGTGTAGTTGAGTGATGAAGATAAATATAGATGCTGTTAGGATTCAAAACTCCATTAGTTTTGGAGTATTTCGTCCTAGCCGTGCTTATCCATACTTTAAATGCATATGGGTTCCTCAATCTCCATGGCAGGAAAGTGGATTGAAAATTGAAACACGAATCACAACATTTAGGATGTGTCTTTGGAAGAACTTTCTATGCATAGATAAATGTAAGTAAAGTAGTGACAGAGGTTGAATGGATTTTTCGAAGTGTTAAAAGCATGTGACACATATAAAAAGTAGTGTAAACGAAGTTAATAGCGAAGAACTGTCAATTTACAGTTTTTTCACTTCTTTAGAAGTAAAGCAACGCAGCGAGAAAAAAATCTCATTTGCAATGTACCAATATCGTTATTCTGTAGGTCAGATGTGAATATGTGAATGACATGGAGGACTAGGGGTTCTCCTCTTTAATGGAAAGATGCTTCGTATAACTACTATCTGTATATGGAAGAACTGGAAAAGGATCTGAGATTTTATGACTCTGGTGGCTTATAGTATAGCGGTTAAAAGGGAAAGAAGTATAAAGCTCGTGCTGGTGAACTCAATTTAGTTCGGAAAGATGCAGGAATAAATAAAACTTGATTGACAGATATCGATCTTCTCCATTCACCATTCACGTACTATTTATATAGACGGATGCTACAAAATGTCAGCTTGAAACCGGTGAAGTGTTTCCCTTTTGTCCAAAATTGGCGTAGAAACGAAATACAAAAATTAGCGATACGATCGATCCCTACATGGATTTACGATTACTAATTAATGCACTAATGTACTTATCTCTCCATGAGAGTTCCCCCTTTTAGAAACGGTTATTTAATTGTAATTAGTATACCTAGCTACTTAAATGAGGATCAGTACCTTACCTAGTATCATTTTTTAATTTTTGCAATTTCATTTTTCCCTATTATTTTGTAAAACACTTATGCATAAGTAGGGGGTTAGATATAAGAGAATTTCTATTCTAGTCCACATACTAGCTATATGAACAATAATTGCAGTTGTAAACCACAGCCCCGCAAATACATAATATCCAGCTTGACTTTTACTATGTAAGTTAGTGTGTTAGTTTGGCCGAGGCATTTGCCATCTTTCTTCGGATTTTCTCAACTTTAAAGAAAGCGAGCGATCTAGATTGTAGCTAACTCGCCAGCTGAAGTGACAGACTCTTCTTCAATTCAATAGTAAGCTCCCCAGCAGCCTTGTGTTATAAAATACAAGTTAACTATAACTCATCCGCTGATGTTATGTACAATGTCTGTAATACTACTTATACAAATACTTAAGTTGTATTAAAAATACAAACTACCTTGAGACGGTAACTGAACACATCGTCGAGAACACAAGCTAAAAAGGAAATACTAACCTCCAAATACATTTATGTACGTATTATTAAAAATATTGGATAGTTTTCGGTTGGTGTTGATGTCTTAGTCTGATGTATTACTCCAAATAACATGAGCTTCTCTCGTAACTGGTATCACATTTGTAAATATTTCTGTATACTATATGTAAATGCTAATCAAACATTTTTATTAGTATTTTTTACATTATAATCAAGAAAATATTGACTTGTTTGAGAAAGTTCTACAATGTGTTTCTATGTAAAAAAGAAAGCAGCTATTCATTGTAATGAGACCGAATACATACTTATATATCTTATGACGTTTGTGTCATGTATACAAATATTTAAATGACTTTCCATTTTCTCTTAATCATGCATAGAGCACGTGATACTGTAGTACTTAATGTATTATGATTTCTGTATATTTTTAATTATTATTTAGTAATTAGTATGAATGGATAAAATCCAACTAATTTGGGAATATTTTGTTGACTTTGATTGAACTTTCACCTTAAGTGCTTAGGGAATGAATGTCTGCTCTTGTTTGCACTATACATGTCTCGATTTAATTAAAGTACTTTGTTTGCTTCGATACGATATTAAAATCGCGTGGGAGGAAGGGAAGTACTTATAGTATTCACGATTGCTTATATGCACACGATAAAAGCCAGAGCTTACAATAAATGTGTCAGTAAAATAAATAAAATGTCAATAAAATACTATATTACTATATCTTAGCATGAACAATTTTCTAGTATACTAGGAATCAAATGAGTTAGAAAACAAATCAGCCAATCTAAAAGATTATGCCCAAATAATATAAACAGATTCATATTAATTAAATAGTGTAAAAGGCTGAGTGAAATCTCTCGATTACATAAATTAATCTTGTAGAGATATTCCAATGCCCATGGCAATTCTTTAAATGTCTTGAATGGATGACGTGATTTGTAGCTCGGTGACAAGTTAAGTTTTCCCAGGATGGCCTTCTAGTGTCTACATTTAGCATTATTTTTATGATTTAGATTTAACCCTGAGTTTCCATTCCTTCCAGCTATGTGGTATATTTATTAGTATGCATTCCCGATTTGTTTTGAAGTGGTTTTGCATTACCTATCATAATATTGATTGTACTTATAGTCAATAGTAGTCGTAATAAAATATTTATTCTTCTGTTTATTGTTTGTAATGTATGGAATCTGCATACAAGGAAGTAGACAAATTAACTTTTTGTAATAAGTGTGTAGTACTATGCTCCATGATATGACACTACTCCTCACAGTATTAGTACCCGTATTACAGAAAGCAAATGGTGTATGTAAAGTACCTACGGAGACTTCAGACTTCAGACTGAAAAATAAGTCTACAAGACACGTACTGAAACTATGAGAAAATAAATCTACCAAATAAAGACAAATATTTCAAAGGAGAACCGAAAACAAGAATTTCAACTCACCCGAATTATATTTAATGCTTCAGCTTCTTTCAAGTTGTGTATCAGCATTCAAGCAACAACATCCTTGTCAATATATTATCAGTAAAAGTCTACTACTAATGTTACTTATAGATCTACGGCAAGATCTAGCTGTAATAATATGATATATGTGGCACTGAAATATTATAGTATAGTATGTACATATATGGTTGCTAATCTTTTAAACCTTGTTCTGAAATCCTATTCCAGCCAACAGGAACACAGCAGACAGCATAACATACTTTGCATCTCATGAAAAATATTCTTATTATTCAAGGTGACGCTGCTTTGAGTAAAGAGAAAGCTTAAAGACAACATAAGAAAGCTAAGGAAGAAAACACTATAGGAATAGCTAGGATCTTAGTAGTGGAGTGGCAGTGAATGGAATCTGGATCACATTGTTGGATTATTAATCTCCCCTTTTTATTCGACAATTCCCATTTCACCCACATTACTAGCATGGCCATGTGTTGAGTGTGGGTAGGCTCTTTGAATTCACATAAAACATACCTAGGTAGAAATTATATACGTTTTGCCTTTACAACGCATACGGGAATACAAAATTTGCATAGTATGTAAAACTGTATTATATATGTCACCGTCAAACACAACTACCAGTAAGATCTTGTAATTGCGGGGATGCGGGGCTTTCTATGATGTAATCTGAAAACTACAATTCATAATAAGTAAACATCCACAATTTTTGTTTATGCACCTAATAAGGGTTAAGCAAAGTATAGAATATGTGGCGGAACGACATCGTTTTATTGAGGCATTGTGTGACGCTGTCCTATACAAATACTAAAACTTTGTTTCACAGACAGAAGTGTTTTCGTGCGTTTTCGTATCAAAGTTTTTCATAATAATACTTCATCATCTACTCATTGACTCCCTCTAACCAACATTGTCCTATACGAAAAGTTGATAGTAAAGTTCGGGCGGACGTCTTAGGATCTAACGTCCTATTACCGTAAAGTTCAATATTAAATACACACATTATGGGCATCATCTTTATTGCAGAAATTTTTATTATGCTGTGCCACAAGCAAATATTTTACATATTGCATAGGTACATATTTTACATAAAGTAGCCAGAATTTCAGCAGTCGTATTATAGAAAGTAAACAAAATACTAGTACACATTCCAAAGCATATCTTGCAGATTAATGGCTAAAGGAAGAAATGAGTTCGTACACTTACTGTATATGGGTACATATTAACCGGAGCCGATGAAATGAGTGAAAATGGCATTTGCAAAAAATGACCGAATTGCAAGTGTACGTTAATCTTTGGCAGATTTGCAATATGAAATATTAAAAGTGATGTAATTATTTAATTCGACAAAAGTCAATTTCCGTTACCGTAAATTAAAATCCGAATGTGTGGTTAATTTGTAATGACATAATTCAATCAGGTATAATGGTCAATTGTAACATCAGAATCTATTATTATAAGGATTATAAGTTACTTTAAACCTACCTACATACTGATACATAGTACATAGAAACACATAAAATAAAGCTACATATAGTTTGCTTCATCTCATTTTCATCTCGAGTGTTTTATTACTTAATGCATTTTATCAAATGTTTAAGTACAATTAAATTGACTCGTATATTTGTACATAGTGATACAATTCACATACGGTACAAGTTACAGTCCGAGAAATTTATACCTTTAAGTACAATTTCTGTCTCTTTAATATCTGAACTCTAGACGTTGTCCATTTGCAGCGTAGGACAAAAACAACCTTGTCTACAACTACTGAAATTGGAAAATTCAGTTTACTGAACCCTAAGACTCTTATTAGTAGGAGTTACTATACTACAATATAAATATTGCTCACATCGCCCACCTAATCCGATTCCTACGTGTGTATGCAATTTAAGTTAGTTACTGTTTGTTAGTGAGTGCGAGGTAGGACACTCAAGACTCCATGTATCTGTAGAATAATTGGAAACCTCCCTCACTCTCTCGCCATAAGATGGGTTTATTTGCAAGATTGAAGATTGTGGGGAAAGTGCATAGATACCTTCTAACATCCAAAGTATTCCAATTTATTTCCACCTGTTCAAGATAGAAAAACCTGCTCATTCGATCTGTCGGGATCTATTTCTACTTTTCCATATTTGTTTGCAACAAGCTCTGAGTGTTATGTTACGATTTTAAAAAATAAATCAAAAACTTCAACTCCCGAAGAAATCGGATGTCCGTTTCCATGTTTAACTCATCTAAAGTATGGCGTGGGATTTTGCAGCAACAATTCATTAGCATCAATAAACCGAATGCTAAAATGATTTTCTAATTATTCAGTAATCCACAGTTCAGTAATTCCATATTATCTACTTGATCATGTATAATATAATACAATGTGACACTTATTAAGTAAATATAAACAGACATCAAATTAACATTTGATGCATTGTCCTAGGGTGTGGGGAGACGCTGAAGGTCGCGTATCATTATACATAGGTCGTTCAAGATGTGTAAATGTGCAGACACTCAAACTCCAGTCTTTTATTTATGTGATTAATTATGTTGCCATACAATACACCACACTTATAGACATAACGTTAGCGTGGGTACCTTTCCATGTATACCTAACCCTAACCTACAACGAATTTCTAAACTTGACAGTCGAAGAAGAGAAAACTAAATCTAAGTAAGCACGGAACTGTGAAGTGACAGTTTTATAAGCTGGCTAAGCCAGCCTAAGTCTAAATAAAGTAAAGGAAGTTAAGGGTTAGATAGGACAAAATAAAGGTTCCTTCGTTTAGTTGACAAAACGAGAAGCTGCATTTATTTTATCGACTCTTGTCTCCCACATGCTGTGCAAAATGTTGATTGTCCCCATAAAACATACACTTGCTGACTTGAGGTAAGAAACCTGGCTGTTCAGTCTTTTGTGTTTCGCTACACTATTGTACAACATTTATTTTCTATTCGATGGTGCGATTTCGGTGAGAAAGAACAATCTGCATTGTCCTCAACCACGGAAACAGTCGATTCATTTTGTCTTTCAAGCCTTTCCTATCTAATTTTATGTAATACTCACTACGAAAGAACAATACGCTTTACAGGGTACCCCGTAACATTTTCATTGCCATATGTTTACTATTTGTATATAAAACGATAACACCACAATTTCATTAATAAGATTCGCTTGGTAAGAATCATATTTAAAATTATAAATAAATGCAGAATTAGTAAACGTTAGAAAATGTAGATGTAAAGTTGATTAACAAATTACTTCATGTATGTACAAGGTTGAAAAATCTTAAAGAAACTGATAAATTATGATTTAACTGCAAAGTTAACTCATTTAGCACAAGGAAGTTGTATTAATTAAAGCCCACGCTCCCCATTATACTACATGGTGAAACCAAATGCATCACTGTACTGATATGATGTGCTAAACTTAAAGAACAATATTAATGGGACATAATGTTTGCATTTTGGATACATTATATCTGTACTGCTATTATAAACAGAAGTTGGATATGATACACACTATGTACTATATAGGTATTACCAAAACAACGTTGCTAAATGTTTTACTGCTGTTGCTTTTCCTACATGTGCGTATCTTCAGATGTATTTATACAACACGCCGTAACGGTTTGCTTCCCAATTCTCCAATGTTGCGTTCCTTGCTTTTCTTCACTATTTATTTATCTGGCGCTACTGCTCTGACTTCACACGGTTAATTACTTCGTAGATGAATTTCTTACAAGCGGTTGTTTTTTACATTTTCATTATACATGTGTAACACACAGTAAGTCTTGAAAGGAGGAGGTGCTAGCAGCTCATTAGGATTACGCATAAGATCACAGGCAGACAATCTAATTTATCCTAGCTTGAAAGGTTACGTGTGGGTGAAAGAAAAACTAGGGGGTATTATATGGACAACGAACTTTCTTATACCTATACCTTATAGAAATATATACGGAATACGGAGTTATTAACTATAGAAGTATGTACAAATTCATTTATAAATGTATTAACCGTTTTCAGCTTAGGGTTACACAACACACAGTTATTGAATATCTAATTGTGTTTATAAACAGCTTAGATGCATATTTATCATGTAAATAATTTCCGTATTCTACGAATACAATCTGCAATGCAAATGTATCATAAATAAGTAGATTGGAAGAGTAGGTCCTTATTAAATACGGCGTAGTAAATACAGTACTACTTACTGTCTTGGAATTTCAATTTTGTTTTTATTTAGGAAGGAATCCACAACAATCCTATGACCACAGACTTAACTTTTTACTTATTTACTTAGAAACAATGCGTGGTTTAACACTACAGAGAACAGAGCTTTTATGATTAAATAGAGTTCAGGTGCATGGAAAATACTAAAATATTTATTTCTCGTAAAAGCACGGTTCATTATATCTGTAATACAAAGTAGTAAACCCGAATATAGCATTGTCCTTGTAACTTGTAAGCCAACAAGTGGAAAGTAAATTGAGGAATTTGCAATTGCATCCATTGGAAATAAGAATATAATTATTTTCCGAGGCTATAATACAATTTAATATGCCTATAAAGTAATCCAACAGCTACGCAGTTCCTAAACACATGTACTGTGATAGCTACAGATATCTTGGAGACCAAGCTCCTTTTTCAACGGAGCTCTTAGTATTTATTTCTTGCTGTTGTGCACTCTATTGCTTTGTATTGTACGTATCTTCTATAGAAAAGTAGGCAATAGGTCTTATTTTTAAGGAATGCAACATTAACAATTTATATTCTACAGTAATGGGTTTACCTTACGTAAAGTGCGTTTTAACCTAAAGGCTAGGAATGGAAAGGTACGGTTTACGGTAGCACCAACCGGAACCTGAGAATAATATTATAGATTGTTTTTCTGCTTGCTTGGCGTGGC
>JAQFYC010001383.1:0-35221 GCA_034694165.1 Tomocerus mixtus | reverse complement strand
TTTTTCAAACTTACACTTTGTGCAGCCAAAAATTCCAAAAGAGGGGCAACCAGATGCCGGTCCAGATGCTGGCCAATTTTGTTGGTGAGGTCGTACTGTGCCATTTTTGCAAATTTCGATAAACTTTTGAAAAATTCCAAAATATATTTCGACAGCCGGAGCCGGATAGAAATGCTGACGATCAGTCAATAACAGAACGGCAAGTTGGGCAATTCAGTTTTGGCAGAAAGTAGCAAAATGTAGAGTTTGTTCAGCATTCAGCAACTGGTTAGGAAGGCTTAGCACTAGATGTCTTTGTTAACGTTTCTGACTAGATGAGAGTTACATTATACAATGCATCAAGTTTCATTACCAATGTGAGACAACCAAGCGTTTACCAAATCTCACATTTATTTCCTTCTCCGTGTCTCAAATCGAGGCTTCTCTCAGCCAATCCTTCATTTTATATGGAAATTACGTATGATGATGATGACATTCAATATCCACATAATCACGTCGCTATTTGCCACAGTTGTTCAGTCTTATGACTTTATCTAAATAATTCATTTAAGTTACTTACCTAAGTCTTATATAGAAGAGCAATAACATTTAGGACAATTTTTGTAAATTAAATTAGGAAATCGAATAACAATTCATATATATATATTACAGCTTTCCGGTAATTTGTAAACCAAAGTTCCCCAAAAAATGTATAAGAATTTGACTTAGCTATGGGGATATACCTAAGAATTCATAAATACAACCATCATTTGCTACCAATTATTTTGTACAATGACAATTATTTACACTGCAGGGGCTGGCAACATTCAGTAGTTACATAAAAATATTTCTCTGACTTTACTAATGTAATGAACGATATACTTACTTATGGACAGTATTTCGTATGTACTGTATTATTAGAGACATGAATAATGTACCTATGTAACACTTTGTAGACAGATTAAGTCTTGAATTCACCTTCTATTTGTACAGGGAATGATGTTTTACTAAAGTTTTTATTGACTTTTTATATGTAAACCTAGAGATTATTAAGTAAACGAATACCTTGGAAAAGTAGACCAACATGCTCACAATTAAGTAACACCCTTTACTGGAATGTTTCTAATAAACTCAGACATCAGACAGGAAGAAGGAACGCCACTTTCTTACACACTTGTATACATAGGTATGTAATAGTGTACATCTGCTGCTTTTCATGTTTAATTACACATTCTAAAAAGGTAAATAATCTAAATGTTGATCAAAGGCGATATGATTTCTGTAAATTAAATACTACCTTCTCTGAAGGAATTTGTACACGAAATAAGTTGCTGCCTGTTGAGAGGACAGACAGGACTAGGACAGCGACCGGACACATATTTGTGAATGTTTTCGACGAAGACAACCCTCAGTGTGGGAACTGGATATGAAATAGACTGCATATGTACATAAAAGTAGATATAGTAGGTACCTACTTTAATTTAATAGTGTCAGTGTAAGCAATAGTCAGCATTTACTTATTATGATAGTTAGTTTAACTATATAGAAGGCAAGATACAAATACTAAAGGTGTTTGAATTCTCATTCCCACAAGATTGTTATTCCTATTCCTATTACCTAACTATGGTCGTTCCATGCATCACATAACATAACGCAAGGTTCTTTCTACTCAGAAGAAAGATTGTACATTGTACCTACTTACAATTACAATCTTTGTATGCATGCCTATCTAAATAATATCTATCTACATAAATAATAACATAGGTAAAATAGTTCCAACAAACGGGGTACCAAATCATCCTTTGTATGTAGTACAAAATAGACACAGAAAAATGTAAGTGATCGTATGCTATTTAGATAGAGTATATCATAGGCATAACATATTATAACCTATTCACAAATTCATCTGCATGTTGAATTCCTTCAGAAAAGGGACAATGAGGACACTGTGGTTCATGGACCAAAGGGAGGCATGCTGAGTATCAATGTGAGCATTTCTAAACATGACATAGGTGCCCAGTGGGTGGGCGGAAGTCAAACCGGCTAAATGCAAGACATAAATGATTAATTGCTGTGGTAATTTTTGCCTTGTTTGTTGTACAGCAATGCAATGCAGTGATACGAAAGTTCGATTTACTAACATAGCTTAGTAAAATCTGGTGTAATGTGTAATAACGATGTAATATGTACATATCTAAAATATAAGGCATGATGACTGTGTACATAATATTAGGATGACTTTAACTTTATCATAACAAATGAATCCGCCATGTGGATTAGCCAGTGCAGTGGCCGGCGAGGCTCCATTGTAAATATTTTGTGACGATGATGAAGAAGAGATTAACGAAAGATATAAAAAATACCTGAGAGATAACGCGATTGTTTAGAACCAACAATGCAGATATTCTCTCTGAACTGTGTGTATAATTTGAAGACGAATTATAGCCGTAAAATAGCATAATCTTCCTTTTTGTATAGTAAAGTACAATTACAGATATAATCTCTCATTTCAGCATGTAAGTACATAGAATGCAAAGTTTACATTACTATTATGAAAAGATAGCTTTACGAGTTATTTATTTTATGATGTGCAAATGATGTGCACACACTTCATGCAAATCCTTTTATAAAGGGTTTCATGTATATAAATAAGCTCTAATGAAACTCTCACTTGTCAGCTTATTCAATTATATTATTATGTGTTTACTTACTTCCTTACTTTCGTTGTGCAAATTAATCTGCCGAATGATGAAGAGGACAAGTACCTACTTACTTTTGCCAACAATAGATTAAGCTTCTTTTAATTGTCTTCAACAATTTGCATAAATAATTACATAGAGGAATTTTGATATTTTGGTTTTCCAATCTTTATGAGTGTTATCAGTATATAAAATTTTTAAGAGCCATAGCAAGATATAATTGAAGAAGACAATTTTATATACAGAGAAAGCATGCAAACATATTTTATAGTAAATAAATCAACGGAGCTGATGTGATAAGTCGCAGACTCGTAGACATAATATGTAGTCATAATTTTAAAAAATCTTGTTATGAAATATTTGTAAAACCACATAGTTTAGTAAAGATAAGTCGTAATAATTTTTGGTAACCAAAAACAAAATCACAAAAGGCCGAAGTTGACCCAACTAAGAAAATAAAATTTATTGCTGTGTTTCTTTCACATAGAAGCAAATGAACAGAACATTCCATACGGATAGATGTCCCATGAAGTAAAGTTGACTTTTTATCTAAGTTTTCTGTCTGCTTGCATACGATTGGGAGACCTACTAGAATTTTATATCTAAGTTTTATAGTACTACGTGGTTTGCTGAGGTTTGGTCTAGTCTGGTCAAAGTGGAGGTAGTAGAATCCAAAGCAGTGGGAATGAGAAATAATAGTTAGTTTCATTTATCGGGTGCTGAGAGCTACGAAGTGACCTAAGGCTAACCCGAGAATGCCACTATGGTGACCCAATCAAACCAAAGAATAACTTATACAAAAGATAAGTACCAAGTAAGCTTATGTTCGAACTTGACTTCATTTCACTGGTTTGCTTCCATGTCTAAGTCTAAGTCTAACTGATCTGTCTACTCTTCTGTTTTCTTGTATTTAGTATTTAGCTACATATTTATCTAATACCACTATTCTATATAAGAAGGTAAATGTATAGTCCTACCGCAAGTTATCCTTCACTCCCATGAAACATGTACAAGATTGCATCTCTTTGAGAAAATTTTATTGCTCTTCTCTCTTTAATGTTATGCCATGCGGACAACAAGACTGAAAATTTATTACAGCCGCAGAAAAGACAACAACTTCTTGTTCAAAAACCAAAAGTCATAAAATGAAGGCATTTTTGAACAAACGTTTCTTATTGCCTGGTTTTATATACCACCACCCTATGCCATGCCAGCCAAGCAATATAAGTCTCTATATATAATAATAATATTATTGCTTAGTTAGTACAATTTCTATTACTCTCCATTCCAACATTTATATTGCATCATACCTGCTTACTTATTAATGCATTTTCTGCTTCAGTCCTCTGGTTTGCGTGAGAAAAAAGATTTTTAATGGTCTTCCAATCATCAACTTTTATATGATT
Organism: Tomocerus mixtus; assembly: GCA_034694165.1. Classification (NCBI taxonomy): domain Eukaryota; kingdom Metazoa; phylum Arthropoda; class Collembola; order Entomobryomorpha; family Tomoceridae; genus Tomocerus; species Tomocerus mixtus. The sequence continues at coordinate 31,137 of JAQFYC010001383.1, read as the reverse complement.
TTTACTTCGAAAGAATAGTTATGGAACCAGATACGGACTCAACTCATCTTAACTGAGCTCACTTACATTCTTAACTCAAGCCAGGCACTTACGTGCACAGCTCATTTCTATTGATGGTTATTTTACAAAAGTTTATGAATTTGAATTTTATGGGTTTCTGCATTGAGTTGTTACCATTGTCGAACATTTATTGGTATTTGAATCACTACTAATAAATTGCTCACATAACACCGTAATAACGTACACCTAGTGACAGTGATGAGCTTTTCGGAGTTTTTTACCGAAGCTATACTATGCATGCCTCAGTAAATGACATACAAGTAACTCAAGGTTTAGAGGGGTGCAATAATTCTGACAGAGGCATAATATGTAAATTACGATCCCTTGTGTTTTCATTTTGTGGATTGTAAACGACCACATCTTTTACACGTACAGAAGGCAGAAAACTTTGAACTTAAATTTTTTCATTTTTTATTGAAATTCCGCATTCAGTGTTACTATTCAATAAGTCTTTTCAATGTCAACCCCACTAGGTATCCTAAACGCAATTTATTTTCCAATTATTTCATCCAAATTTTTAGTAATTAATGACATTTTTACAAGTTTTTAACCCACCTCGAGGCTTATTTTTACTTTTCTAAAAACTAGCAATCGTGCATCTAAATTGTAAATTGTAAAAATATTCAAACAGCACATACAAAAATACTATTGATTGGTTTTTATTCACTAGTAAAACCATTAGGTAATTTTTGTCCTGAATGATTGTTTTTAGGTTAGAATTAATAAAACTATACGAGTTCCAAAATTTTAGCTTCCCATTTAACATTCCCAAGAATGTTTTGCATCATCGCATCGTCGCTATATTTATAACAAAACCAGTAACAAAGCAACAGTTGTGTTTTGCGGTTAGCAGACAAGTGTGCACTGATTGTGAGCATAATGCAATGTGATTTCAATTCGGAAAACGTATTTAAGTTTCTGTACATTGTTCCGTGTACATAGACACTATGTACACGTAAAGGCACATTGAATTCCAATGTTATGTTAGTGAGTATGTTAAGAAAATGCGAGGGAGCTCATAAAGATATTTATAAATAGTGTATTTTCCTGACAAAGAAACATTACAGTTTAGTTTACAGATAAAAGAAAGGCTTCTAAAGGACGAAACCCTCTTCATCCTTACATATAGACATAATGGTATGTATATATTTAGTATATGTATTTAAGCTTGTTAGATTACATTCACAATGGCCAAGAAAGGAAGAAAGGAATGGAAGATCCGACGATTTAATGAATCCAACAAATGCTAAGGAAGACTTAAGTAACTAAATACCTAAGAATAGGGTAGGACTGGGACCGCAACTGCACTGAGGGTTATAATATGTACAGTAATATACTAACGTATCTGTGTAAGTGTAACAGTGTAAGTACACACACGCATACCTATGTAAGCCTGCTGCCAAGCCAAAATGTATTACTGGAAAACATAAAGACCACAAAGTCTCCCAGTCCCAAAAGTATTTCCGCGGTACCCACCGGCATTTGGGCACATGCCATGCTTCGGGCTTCTCCCCCTGAAATGAAATTCTCAAATGTATCTACGTACTGTAAATAGCTACACACATCCGTGCAGCACTTAGTTAAGGTACCTCTACTCCTTTTCCATCAACAAGAATGCGTATTCATCTCATGTGTACCTAGAATAGACGGGAGAAGATCGAGTGACGAAGAAAGGAGAAAAGAACACATATACATAAATGCTACATACATACATATATACTTATCCCCACTACAAATACAATCCACCAAGGCAAGAAGGTAAATGTAAGGCATTCATTCGTTCTTTACTTGCTTCTTTTTTCTATCAACCATGTAGTTTGAATGTCGTAATCGTAAAGGTGAACTTGTATTAACAATAAGTACATAACAATGTATTAGAGTTGTACTGTACTTACACTTAGTCTACGCATCAAGCAAGAAGGACGAAAGAGACGAACATTACATTACAATTCTTTCCATATACTTACCTAAGATATTTTACATACTGTTCACATACTTACATACATACTGTAGTAACTAATGTATTATATCCTTAGTTTTGTGTGTCTACCTGTAAGGACTTGAGTTTATCTTCCTTTGCTTCGTATTGTTGGTCAGCAGAGGAAAGGAACAGTGAGTTTGGTTTGGTGGAATGGAGTGGAGTGAGTGAAGGCAACTTTGTTCAGCTTAATACATTAACTATGTATGTATGTACGTATGTATGTAAGTAAGAGCCCAAGTTGCCCAAGTGAAGGTAGTCTTCCCCAAACATTCACAAGAAATAAGCAACTACTTAACAAACAGCCAAGTCAGTAGTCTCTGTCAAGACGTTGAGAACAGACGAGTCCAGTCAGACTACCTTCTTAATCATTCGAAATAATACAACAAGAACCGTAGCCCTTCCTTGGCAAGGCAAGGCAATACACTTAAGTAATACAATTTTATTAAGTCACACACCTCATCACATCATACATACATAGATTTACTTAATACCTACATAGTTTGATTCTTGTGTGTTACATAAAGAGTAGGTATTACTACTACTACTACTTCTGTTCTGAGTAATACAGATACAGGATTCAAAAGACAACTCCACTCTTATTTACCTGTACTCTAATGTAATGTAACTCTGTAACAGTCAACTACTTACTTAAGTACATAACTAAACGAAACCACATTTCATTTTTTCATTTCGAGGTGTTGCAGTTCTAATGCTCGATCCTCCAGAAACTCTTTTACTCAAGTGCAGAGCAGTGTTCTCTCCTCTCAAGCTAACGTAAGTAAGTTACTAACTAATGTAACTAAGCTCTTGACTTTGACTTGACTTTACTCCCATTAATTACAATAAGTTGTATCTGTATACCTATAGGTACGTACAAGAAGCATATGTAGATAGTGAAGTGAAGGGAGTTGAGTTTTTGAGTTTAGTTGACTAAACTTGACTAGGTTGGAATAATATTACGTTCAAGCTTTTACTTTACTCACATCACTACTCACTACTCACCGTCAGTTTAGTTCAGTTCAGTTAGCAAACTATATAACTTGAATGTTGAATGTTGAAGTGTGTGTGCTGTGTATCAAGTGTAGTTGCTCGTAGTTATTGTGGTCTGATCTGGTGTGCTTACGTTTTGCGTTACGTTACGTTGCGTTGGTTTATTGTGTAGAAAGTATTCTGTGACTCTGCGTACTGTGAGTAGTATAGAATGTATGTAGTATAGACATACCTTGATAAAATACATACAATTTATATACACCAGCTTAATACATTATACAATCTACTGCATTCCATTTGAATTTGAATCTGTTGTGGATATCTGCTACGTATGTAGAATAATATAGAATTCATTCCTCAACTAATGTAATGTAATCTGTTCTGAGAAACTGGAATTGTTCAGTTCAACTGGACCTGTGAACTAATTGTATGTGTGTAAGTGAACTGGACCTGGACCCTCATCTTCCTCGGATCTGGCAGGGAATTCTGCAACATACAATACATGTAAGATTACATAACATACTATACACTAAATTATATAACGAAGGAAGCGGTACCATTACAGAAGCTACAGTCTACAGTCACATCACAGTACAGAGTCAAAGTCAACTTGTGTACTTACTTATAGCTTCACCGCATCCATTCGACTGGAATGGACTGACAAAGTCATAGAGAAGATCAGATGCAACAGTTGATTGGGGATGTTTGTGATTTTGTGTAGTAAAGTTGACTTTGACTATTCTATACAGAATAATATACATATACTATAGTATAGAATGGGTAATAGTAATAATGTATACTAATAGAGTAAAGTAGTTGACTACACGTGTGTGTGAGTTTTCATGCTCTGCCGGTTTTCTTGTTGGAGAAACAATCAATTGCATTACTTGCGATCTTTTAGGTCGAGTCAACAAGTTACATGCCTACATTGAATTAAATTGAATCGCCTCTGCTCTCTTGTATGTAGTGTATAGTTGATAGTATAAAATACCAATACCTAACCAGACTACAACTACTACAACCAGATCGAGATCATCTAGTGATCGAGTAGCATATAAAACATAAATATATAGTTAGTTATCGTATAGGTAGGTAGATAAAACTTCCCTTGAGATATTTTATACACTTTTATTTACTACTACTACATATCAGTATAATGAATGGTGAATGGGAATTTATTTATGTATATGGGTATGGTATGCATATTAACATCAACTATAGGTATGTGGAGTTGTTTTTGTTTTTGATATAGATTGTTTAGTATTTAGTATGTAACTAGCTGAATTTCACTGATATTGAATGCTGAATGAGATCTGGTATGTTAAAGAGGTAAGGTAACTGGCATATTGGCATGAAATTACATTAAGTACCTAAACTACAGATTGTCATTCTTTGCCCATCTCGTTTTGTCGTCCAGTCCAGTCCAGTCCACTGACTGACTGCAATTGAATTGAATTGAATTGAATTGACTGACATTCATGAATACGAAAGTGCTTACTTCTACTATTATAATATTTCTATCTATGAGCTCACCTGTCTTGTTTTGTATTGTCTGTCTGTTGACTTTTCGTAGTATTACAGGTATTGTATTCTTTAGCATAGTGTCACAGTGTGTAATGTACTGTTGGATTATATGTGACTGCGACTATTGATGTTGATTGTCGTGCATGACCCTGTATGCTTTAACTTCCTCACTAATTCAGAATTCCATTCCACTAGCTAAGTCGAATGGAAGAAAAGTCGTCAAATTGGTTGATACGACAAGTTCCACTAATCAACTGCAGTACAGATAGAACTTGACCAGAAGAACGACGTTCATGTGATTTTGAATGTGACACTTTCCTTCTGTTATTTACTACCTGTTCATTACGTCAAAGCAACTAACTAAACTAACTGACTTTGACTGTACTGCCATAGTGCTGTGAGTCTGTGAGTGAGATGAGGATGAAAGAGACTAAGCGAACTAAAGTGAAATAAAGCAAAGTAAAGCATTCAAAGGCAAGAATAAGATCCAGTCAGAGATTTTATTTGTGTGTGCATGTCTTTCTCTCGACTTCTTTCGATCTCTCACTTGACTCTTTTGAATCTTTGTTTGTTTTCTTGGCTTTGGCTTTGGCTGTTCTCTCTGCTTTGTTTTGTTCTGTCGTGCCTTGTATTTTATTGTATTTAAGATAAACATTCATTCTAACAACAACTGTGTTCGTGCCTTCAGTTTTTAATTGTGTATTGTTGTATGGACGTATCCGTAGTATCTAGCAAGCTAGAGCTACAGTTCTCATTTAAGTTTAGTTTTATACCTCTGTATGTAAATCTAATACAGTTGAGTCGATTTGTACTGGACTGGATGGACACAGAGTTAACAATACAATATATTTACAATATCATAGAGAAAAGGTACGTATAGAAATGCAATACAAATAATACAATACATAGCATAACTTCTTTGTTATCCGTCTTACAATAAAACAAGTAAAACTCCAGTCCACCTTGTTTCAATTTACTTGCGTCTTTCTACGTACTTAATACCATACATATCGTACGCTAGGTACCATTACGTATGTAAGTATTTATATTTATAATATCAATAAGACTGGGTGTAAATTCTAAGTTAACAAGGACTACCTAGACCTACCAAACATCTCTAGAGATATTTACATATACTGTACATAGGGTTTATAATGTATACCTTTATGCTATATCGATACTAAACTAAATACGCACTTTGTAAAAGTTTTCACTACTACAACAATAACATTATTACCGGACCGGATTATATTGGACTGGACTAGATGAACGCTAAAGCAAGAAATCTTGAATAACTATTTACTACTGTTGTTTGTGTAGTAGACAAACCTAGGTACATATCTGTATTATGTAAACCTATGTAGATCCTAAGGTGAAGGTATGCATTTATTTTAACTAGACACTGACTTTTATCTCTTTTTGAGTGTGAGTAAATTCTTTGGGTGAGTTTTTACCTACAGATTTAACTGTTACACGTGAAAAAATCCTTGTTACGCAGTGGAGTTGAGTTTGGCTAGAAATTTTTCGTAAAAATACCTAGATATTATTTTCGAGTTAATAAATACAATACATGCAAGTTATATGTACAAGAGTTGAGTACATTTCTGACTATGTGATCTACAACCATATGGTTACAACTACCTTTCTATTTTCAAATTCACACAAATACATTTTTTTTGACTAGACATATTATGCTAAGTCTCACTCGTATGTTCAGTTAAGCTAATAGAGACGTCCATACTGGTGATTTTAATCAGTGAGTCATAAATGTTGTCGACGCTAAGTTTTTCTTCGGCGAATTATGCATGTTTTATGACTCTATCTTTCCAGCCTGAAGTCCGGCTTGGGTTCACCTTCCCTTTACCTTCCATTCACTGTACGTATAAAAATTGATATGTAAATGCAGTGTACAAATAAATGTAATAGAATCGATTGTTGTTAGCTGTTACTTATCGTAGAGTAGACGTTTACCTAGTAACAATGGTGTGTACATAGGACCTTTTAAGAAATATCCAAAATGCCTATACACTAAGACTCGCAAAAGTTAATTGAACGGAACTATGGGACAGAAGGATCTCATTTTAAAGCGTTATTGCTGCAATCAATGATTTAAACTGTTGTAAAAAATCAGGGCCTATTCATAGCAATGGCTTTTTGGAAGCAAAGGGAGTCGTAGCTAATTACAATGAGAAAAGAGTTGAATGATCACTAAAAGGAAGAGACCAACACCAAGAATGACCATCACTTTATACATTGAACCACATCAAGCCAATTTCGCATTCTCTTGTACATAAGAATTTTTCTTTAGATTAGTTTAGCCAGGCAAACGTAGCAAGATCCTATTCTTCATTATTAAAAGGAAACAGAGTTGCGTAGAATGGCATAGCTTAAGCTAAAATGTATTTAGTACTATGTAATGTTGTTGTGCCGAATGAATGCATTGAAATTGAACATTAGATGAAGTGACTTTGGTTTCTTTGCTCCCAGCAGCTTTTATCATTTTACTACTTATTTATGTATGTATGTATTCGTAATATTATACATCTACTAGAAATATTATATGCTGCATGCCGACATGTATACTATCTTCGTATTCGCATAACTAACTACCTACAATGTAAATGTATGTGTACTAAAACTTCAAATCAGAATCAACTCTCTCTCGCTCTCTAGTGTCTAGTTACTTTCAAAGTGGATTGTATTTCATTATTATTTCTGAGCCTACTATAGAAGCGAATACTTTCTAAGCCTACGCATATCTGTAGTTATAAAGATAAAGGACAGGTTGTTTGTATAAAGATTCGGTTTTGTTATGTAGTTCTACATTATAGTAGCTGTTTATGAACTGTGTGTGTAGTCGACTCATTTTTTATTGCTGCATATTAATAGGGACATAACTATTATGCATACTTATATAGTGTATCTTTGCTATTAAGTATGTAGAAATATACGTACCTGGTACCTATGTACTGTAAATACTTAGGTATTCGCTAAGTATGAGTTTGTCAGGCTGTAATTCTTCCAAGTTGACTTATTGAAAGATATGCATGAATTTTAGTAAAGGATTGTATACATAAGATGTAAGAATTGGGCTTTACCCAAGTATTAATCTGTTTACAGATGCTATAATGTAGCACAGATATTCTTATGTACCAAAAGAATGTATAGTATAATAATGCTAAGTACACGGATATTTACATATACACGCATGTCTTCGTTTTGTATCTGTATGTATGGGATCGAATTGAGCACTGAAATCTTCTAGTTGCCATGTATGTTAATGTGTGTGTATTATTAGTGATGCGTTCTAACTCTAACACTAACGTTAACACTGTGGTTGTAGTTGGGAGATGATAGAAACGAAGTGTCATGTAATGTTCTTAGGATAATATGCAAACGGATTGAATTGAAGGGTGTGTTCTTTTCTTGTATGGATTTCTGCGTTCCTTTGCAGATTAGCCCTGGGGAGATTAAATCGGGATGAGCGAGAGTAGAATGACAATAACTATTTGTGGACAAAAAATCCTTTCCATCTTCTGACACACAACACAGACTTGAGTTTTAATGCATAATCTTATAGATATACCTTCTATAGAAGATATATAACACGACAATACGCTTTCAATAGGTAGTCAAGTCCGGTCCAGTTCATCTCTTACGTACAGCAATCACTTATGTAATGTTACCAAAGTCATTTTGCTACTCCGACCTGCATCTACAACTGTTAAACGCCTTATGTAAGCAGAACTGCTATCTGCATGCTATAGGTCTTCAAACCTTGTTATTTTATAGATTTTTCTTGGACCAGAAGCTGTGTAGAACCCCAACCTTATAAAGTACAACAAGTTCCATGCTGAATAACGATGTAAGCTTATTTTTTAAAGCATACATACTAGCTAAACACATATCCTCAAGTTAAAATTGTAGTGTCAAGGCTAAATAATATATTTTTGTAGGCAACACACCTCTATGTAGTTGTGTATGTAAATATATACACCTAAATCAATCGGTAGCAATCAGTAGCATACTCTTTATTGAAATAGCATGTGTTCGCTAAACGAAACACCTAAGTACTAATGCACAGCAAAATGTCTACATAGTTTCCAAAGTGTGTATTGCACTACTGTGTAAGTATTATTAATATTCTTTCAGTCGGTATGTGTTTTGCATTGTATGCATTTAACTACTACTAAATAGTATCGATAGGTATATGTATGTATTTATGTAAAATGTAAATACCTCCGCTTTCGCTAAGTTAGCTAATGAGCTCCGTACGCCCCTTGATTAGACATCTTCCGTTCTAATTACTTGTCGCGCAACTTTATCGGTTACAATAGAATATTTTTATGGTTTATACAAACACCTGTCTTTAGATGTGATGTGGTATGGTAGCAGCATAGCAGTATTGTATAAAAAGTACAATGCATTGTATTTGATTTACTTACCTGAAGCGCATATGAACATTAACAACATATATAACCTTGGCCTTATAATGTTACTTATTACAATATTAAGACCAGTAGCTGAAGCTAATTGTTAATGAAGGGTACTCACATGCATATATTACCCAAATACATATAATTAGAAAGAAATCAAAAAGATCTGTTAAACTAAATATAGTTTATGCTTATCTTACTAGTGCTATATAGGGATCGTGTACTAATTAACTACTGGAACGAATATTTGAAAGGAAAAAAAACGGTAAAATTTTTAGTGAAGTTCAAAGCTGAAGCTGAATGAATTAGGAAAGTAATAGAAAGACAGGTGAAGGTAGTGATAGGTATAGGGATGCTGATATGATATCTATTCGATTTAGTTTTCATTAGGTACTAGGTGAGTGAAGTGAGTGAGTTGGAGTTGGGTTAACCTGAAGGCTCTAAAAGTTTTGTTTGGCAGAACAGGCAGGGCTCTTTAGAGGAGAGGAAGCAAGCAGGATAGAGGTGGAGTGGAGAAGTAAACCCAGGAGCTGTTTGAGTGAGACAGAATGGAAAATAATATGTTAGTTAGAATTGAAGAGCTAAAGTATAAGTACTTAAAAGTACTTGCCTTCTAACAATAAGAAGAGAGAAAAGTTTACTACTACACATACTACATACTACTTAATACTAGTTTCACTAATCCTTGTCATACAATACAGATAGCTACATAACTAAACTAAAGTAAAACCTACATACATAAATATTTGATATTCTTATAGCATATATATAGTTTATATTACTGGCAAATGGGTAGGTAATAGGTAACTGACTATCTTCATAGCTAGAGGTAATGTAAAGTATTCAATGTATGTACATACGCAGATACATTAAAGCAACACTCTCCTTTGTGGTTGAGTTACTTATGATTATATTTATGGCAATAGTATATCAAAAGAATACACACAAGAGATTTTAGGTGTGTGATGGGCTAGTACAGATAGTATTGCATACTTATAGGTAGGATAGTAAGCCAAAGCCAAAAACCAAACCAAACCAGGCAATAATACTTACCTTGCCTCTAGTTTGTAGTTTGGATGGATGAAATGAAAGGAATAAAAAGATAAGTTGAGTTGAGTGAAACTACTTTTTCGTAAGTCCGAAATCCAATTGAGGGTGGATCATCAGCGGAATGATAATTTTCTGATGGCGCAGTAACTAAAGTGTGTTTTATAATAAGAGGCAGTGAGAATGGAAGAAAATAAAGTAGAGTGAAGTGAATGTAATATTAAGGTATGTTATGTATGTATGTTCTTGTTTTTACCTTGAGGAGCGTAAAGCGCAGTAGTAAACTTACCTAAGTAGTGATGATTATGTTGTGGATTAGTTAATAGGAAAAGTAGTAGTGAGAGTAATGGTAAAAAATTATACGATTATACCCCATACCTAGTTCAACAGAACTATGTACTACGTAGGCACCTGTCCTGTCTAAGATGAAGAAGGTATGTAATAGTAATGAGAATGAGTAACCGAAGTATGCAGAAGAAACAATCCCTAACTTTGCTTTGAATTTCTCTGTACTATTATGTATGCAAGTAGGTCTCTGCTCTCTAACTTACATAACTTACATAATATCTATCTATTGGGGTATATATGTGTTTTTGTGTTCTGTTCTGATGAACCCATGTATGTATTATATTATGTATGTATCTACGCAGATTGGTTTTAAAGAATTGGAATAAGAATTTAAGTCCAAGTCATGCCTGGTCTGGTCTGGTTTGCTCTCCTCGGACAAAACAAGTGCAATGGATTGGATATACGTATAGTAAAGAGGAGAGCAGAGTAGACTTTCTTGCATAATTTATATCATGTAGTTTGTGTCTTCATAAATTGATATTCATATGCTGATTAGCTTTGTAACAGATACACACAAGGGAATAGCATTGAAAGATCAGTCAAGGTATGTGATAGGATTGTAAATCACGTCAAATTGGTTTTTCTTTCATTCTCCTTTCCTTCAATTGACATCCATCTCCTCCTCAGCTCAATATTCCTTGCTACTTACTCTCTTTCCAACAGTTATTCTTATTATTCTCCTCTTTCCCTGACTGCCACTTGCCTTTTTACAACTTTGCTTTGCATCTCTGTATTAACTATAAGTCTAAATATTTAGAACAACTAAATAGCTAAAGTAGCTGCCGCGTCAAAAAAAGTATTCCTACTGTTATTGCATGCGTTTGGATGCTGAATGTGCATATATATACAAAGTATTGTATATGTACGTACTGTATTGTGTGGAGTGGACTACTCGAAAGTGTAAAAGTTTGCGATAATTAGGTATCGTACAATCTATAATATTAATTAAACAAATTAAGCTAGAATAGTAGCTTTACGCAATGTTGTGAATACGGCTGGGGTAAATGATGACTTAACCTTACTTACCTAGACCTTGGTCAATGCTGTCTGTGCTGTTATCTAATGCCTATGTATCATGATTTAACATTAGTAAATATTGTACACTCAAACTCACTATTAAACACAATATTTAATCTACTTCTATAAACGAAGAATCAAAAAACAATTAATAAAAAAAAATAGTAAATAACAATAAGATAATACAAATTAAAAAATTGAAAGCATTAAATGATTGTTTTCTGTGAATTGCCACAGAATGCCGCAGCTTTAGATAAAGTAAGAAGTGTATGTATTACCATATCGACATTGCTTGCACGTTGGCCATACTTAGCAAACAATGTATATATTATAATGATAGGCTTTGTAAGATCAATTTTTATGTTTACTGCACTTGATATTCAGAAGAACAGAATATATTTCACGCAAAAGTGAAAAAAACAATCTACTATAGTGCCCATTTACCAGTGTGGAACATACAGAGAACGGAACCTTACCATTTACCGTATTATTTAACCTCTGCAGCAATCCATTTGTATTCTCTAAAATACTTATGTAGTTAAAACATATTGCCGACACATATAGGTATGTGTATGTACATATAATCTTAACTTATAAATTCCATGTGAAACTTATCGTTGTGAAATAGATTGATTCTTCTACTTCGTTAAGTAAATATTCACGTCTAGTAGGTAAGTAGCAATGTATGTAGAATATTATTTACATTCCATTTGTACTTACTGACAAAGTTTATATTCCTTCTGAGATTCTATTGCTGATTTTATGGATATTGTAATGTTTCTCCCAATGGTAATCCATTAGCTACGAAGTAAAGTCTTGTAAACTGTTGGGTCTTGTTGTTTGCTATGCAGTACTGCACTTATCTACACCACAAGAAAATAAATTGTTGTTGCCCGTAAAATAAAATACTTGTAAATCAATGGATTTTGAAGTGAACAATAAGCTCAGTGTGATAGGGTTGATGGATGGCTATGGCTCTGGTTTGCTATCAGTATTATACCATATATACCTGAAAGGCACATGGTCATTTATAGTATAGGTTATTTTCCATTACTGTTCTTTGCTATATGGTGGGCACTCTTTATTGGCTTGCTTTGGTAGCAAAGCAACGGAGGAGATCAGACAGACTTGTCTGTAATATTGTATTGTACTTGTTTTCTGAATTATTACTTGAAAAGAAAATAATTCTGTATTGTGGGTTTTATGATTGTTAGCTTTAAGTTAGGATTTACTATTTACTAGTCACTAACAATAATGTCAAGTAATAAACTTAAGCAGGTATCTATATCCATTGATCCTTATAATGATATACAGCCTGATTGTGCATGGTATTATGTTTCATAAAACGGATTACCTGACTGCTCGTGGGTCGTATAATACAAAATGGAATGAAATAACAAATATTTGACCAAACTTGTTAGAATAAATAACTTTGCCTTTTTGTACATAAGATCTTTAGTAGCTGCCTATAACATATGCTGCCTATATTCCAGTCACACATGATTTGCCAATCCATATTTGTACATGTGGACAGTTTCAACTTTAGCGAAATAAATTCTTTACTATTGCATTGTAGGTCTAGGTCTGCTGTCTGTATTAGTATTTTTTACTATAAATTGGACAATATTTTCTTTAAAGCATGTATGAATACAAGTACGACTCTGGATTATGTTCCTAATTCAAGAGTACATTGAAGCCTAAGTTAGTAAGATAGAGAAGAATAGTGCAAGGATCAAACCGATGTATAATTATCTGTATCTATTTTAATATATTCATTAGAAAGAATTATGTAAGTGGAATGCTCGTTAGTACAGTACGTTTACATTTTATAGTAACATTGTGCAAGCGATCGTACCATTAAAAAAAGCAACGAAGCAATTTACTTTACTTGTTCTAAGAATGGTTTACTGGAAGGAACGGTGGGATATTATGTTTTAAGTAATAGACATTTACCTTGCCTTAGAGTGGTTTACTCAATTTTAAAAATATGTGGTAGGCTTTGTAGAAAGGAATATGATGCCAAGTGTGATGTGCCATACAAGGCAAGGGAATGTTAACTAAGACAAATAAGATTTGAAAACAGCAAATATGGAGTCGATTAGTCTTCATCTGGTTGAGGTTTTGTAAAAGATAACAGGTGAAATTATTGAGACCCGGGGTGCTAACCAACCGTTCCCTGACACGGGGTTGAGGCACTTTCAATGATAAATGTTCTGAGGAGTGCCGTGTCAAATTCGGCCAAAGATTTATTTTACTTTGTTGACCTCAGAAGATGAAGATAGAATTTTCGGGTGGGGAATCAATAGGCGGACACAGAATGAATCACCATCGCATCAGCTCATTCTATCACATCACTCTCACTTCGCTCTTTAGTTTGCCTATCCGTAACTATTAACAATACATACGAAATAATACAACTCCAACCTATCCCAAACTATTGCTCTATTTCTAGGCCCTTCAGCTTACTCACTATATACTATATACGATCTCTGTAAATATACGTTAACATTCCAACGCAGAATGCAGTGCACTCCAAAATTAAGGTCCCAATCCCAACTCGAATCCTCTGGCTTGGGCGAACTATTAAGGCGATTCTTGTATCCGTCGTACATTACATTTGTATTGCTTACTGCTATCACACCTTGGCTATGGTTATTATTACCAGAAGGTACAATTTTCTTAACTACGTGTCTATGCATACATAGAACACAAGTCATATTTATATATCTGTTTAGTTAAGCCTGAAGCTATAAGTAGCCCTTGGCCTACTGACAGTGCATCGCATATGTACTTAAGAATATCAGTAGAAATCTGGGGATAAGTCTGCTGTTAAGGTTATGTTGTTCTAACTTGTAATATTATTATTTACTTACAAAAGCGTACGGAGGTACCCTGGAATCCTTGTACAATAATTTCTTCTACTGCCCTTACGGTTACTCGTATTAACTGTACAAAAGAATAGATTATTATCTCATTGTAACTAAACTAGACGGGTACCTATTTACTTGCAAAGTACAGGAAAGGAAAACTAAAGCAAAGTTAACTGACAATTAGAGACATTCCCATTTATGGTAGTGGAGATGAGGAATTCGTTCAAGTACTAATACAATTTACTTTTAGCCGTCAACACATGATTGTTAATAATATTCAATCAAAACCACAAAAAAGCAACCGCTTTTGAGCACTGTTAATGCTCCTTTCAATGCGTAAGTGTTTAATACTTAGTATTAAGCCAGCATTAAGAAGTCCTACGCTTTTAATGATGAAAATTTCGAAGAATCCAGTCTGGCTAAAAAACTTAAAAGAGTTAATAGGATTTTAAGGAAAAGTGACAAGAGCTAAAAGCTCTAAGACTCTTGGAGTCGGTATCACAGTAGGCAACGGCACGGATGGATGAACTCCTTCTATGTATTTTGTATCTGTCTTTCCATTTAACTAACAATGAACAAAGTTGACCGTCCGTCATGTCTTGTCCTGTCCATGTCCGTCTCTCACTTTGGTCCTAAACCTCAAGAATGTGATATATACTCGCTCTTTTAGTTTAATACATACTATCTAGCGAAGTAATAAATATAAAATATGTATGCAAACAAATACAAACAATTCGAGTACGGTACACAACACAGTACCCGCTATAGCACCTTTCTGTTCTGCATAAAGTAATACAAATAACAAAACTTTTCAAAAACAACAGGGGTTTGGGCAAATGTCGCCAATGTCCAAGGGATAACTACATGACAGTGAAAGATTAAGGACCACCTGTCTTCTCATCATGGTTTACAGTCAATCTTTGTAAAATATTGTCATCAGTGTAGTGTTTGTAATACATTAGCATATTTGTGTTGGTTTTGTACCTGACTTTTAATCTTTGTACTTTGCTCTTAAGTTTTGTATATGAATGCACACAAGCTGTATATTCAGCTATAAATTCAAATGGCAACTTGTAGAGGTATGAACATACCTCTACTGGTTAACATTAACTAAATAGTAAACGAGATTATTAATTCACGCCCATTTTTACAATTGTTCACACTGCAAAGGCGACCATACAATAAATAGCTTGTTGATTGCAATTTCAAGGTTGAGTAGTGATCTACTTTTATACTTAAGGGTGCGAGATGTACTTATGAGCAATAAAACATACATATTTTTACATTTAAATATTATTTAGTACAGAGTATAGGTCATTTCCCAAATTGAACTATAAATATGATCTACAAACTGTGATTTTTCAAACACGACACCTATATAATTTTATGAAGCATTCTTAATTTTGCTACTTAAAATGATTAGCAGGCGTCTGTAGCTTCAAATTGTATGTTAGCGTTATGTTCTAGGCATCGGTGTAAATTATATACACGTAGGGAAGGGTATGTGTGATTTGTTTGGTTGATCCATGTCACAATCACAGCCAGACACACGACAAGACGAATGGACATGGAAAGTAATAGCTTTAAAATATTTTTTCGTGACAATGCATTGAATCGAGAGAATTTTTTCCAAGATCCGCACCCGTAGAGCCACTGAATGTCAAACACAATGTCACCATTTATACACACGAGAATAATTCATCCCTCTCTTCCAAAAAGAATGCATACAGAGCTATTGAGTAAACATAGGAAGGGTATATGAAATAGGAAACTTTCTTGACCAAAAATTCCCTGTACTTTCTATATCCTTAATAGTAAGACATAAGTACAACTTAGGTACCTAACGGGCCTACATTTCAAAAATAATATGTGTAAGTAGGCACTAACAGGAAACCCTTAGAATTTATTTAGTAGGAAAACCATCTTACATGAGATTACCTGGTATACCATGCCATGCCAATACATATTGTATTGTAAGAAGATCTATACAATAGAACGGGATACGGATTGAAGAATAGAATCCTTCCAGATGGGCACCGTTTCTTTCTCGAGGTTTCATAACATCACATCACACATCACAAATTTCACCTTTCGGGGAGGAAGGACCATGCTAGCCCTTACTAAGCACATACCTTAACTTAACTTACAGCTTAACTAATAGTAAGAATTCTTTTTTACCTTTTTTTCAGTAAGAAAACCAAGTACAAATGTATTTTCATTTCATGATGCAGATGTTCTTCCCCATACATTCGGAGAATAGTCCATGAGGCATGAGGTAATTCCTAAACATCCCAAGATTGCTATTTACGATTTTCTTGTTGGTATGTTTGCCATATTTGAAAACTAGGTGTAGTTCTACATTCTATATCAGTATACTAGTTTCTTAAACTTGTGGACTAGTACTAATGTAAGTAAATATAATTATGTACACATTTCTCTGCTTATATCCACCTATACAAATATAAGAATATTATTATCGCGTTCCAGAAATCTTAACATTCCCTATTTCGGTGCTCCACATCAGGAGGCATGCTTCCATTTTCCTTGAATATATTTTTTTTATACTTTTTTAATTTTGTTTACCTACCTAGGTATTCTAACACGTGAAGTAGTATGTATGCATCTATCGAATTATATAATCAGTGACACCATCACCGTATGCATAGCACAATTTTCTTGCCTTGCCTTCCTCCAGCCGAATTTTGTATACCGTGAATCAGGGCAATAGAAATATTTCCGTGACCGTGAAGGGAATATTACTTTAGTAATGTAAATGATTACGTTTAAATGAAGTTTCTTAGAATGCGTAAAAGTATTTGGTTATGCTGTTTCATACACACACATAGATAAAAAATGTAAAAGGGATGGTAAGAGCCTGTGCCTACCAACATTACATATCTGTACATACTACATACCTACATACCTAGTGAGCATTGGTATTTCCTTATGGGTGCCTTCATTCTATGTAACCATTCTCCCACAGGTACTCACTACTCAGAATTCTTAAATTTTAGGCTGAGATTGATATTTTATTGATGAACAGCTCAGTACATTTAAACGCGTACTAATCTAAATACAGAAAAGATTAAAATTCTAGTACAAGTATTAATTAACACGTGTACATCATTATTTTCCTTATTCCTTATGTTCCATCAGAGAAAATAGCCGTATTGCAAAAGGACATACTCGTACTTATGCATTTGGCATGGTATCGACGGTGGTGCTCCTAAGGATGGGAACGTTGACATAAAATGTTTTTGTACTTTGCCATTCCAAACGATTTGCATCGAAAGGGAAATTCCTTCGCATACTTTGATATAATGTTATGGTAATACATAGTAGTGGAGCACTATTTACTATTTCAAAAAACTAAACTCGATGGTATCGCATAACTAATCAGTTGTATTCTTAAATGTAAACTAACAGAGTAGATAATAGGCAAGATTAAGGTACATAATATAAAATTATGTATTTAGTTATTGTTAGAGTAGTCTGTAGTACTTGAATTTTTTATGTCCACCTGCTTAGTCTGCGCATACCATACCACATAGGCATGTAATGTATGTGTGTAGTGTATATGTATTATTATGAGAAGGTACAGACACAATATAAAAGTAGCAAATGTATAAAATAAAAATCCAACTCTGTGTGGTAAACTTGTGGAGTTTTGTTCATTACAGGTGTGAAAAAGTTGGAAGTTGAAGCAGTTTATATAGAAGAACGGGTCAATTCAGGCTCTAGTAATGGCTGCTTCGTGATTTGTATCAGGTTCAGCTCATGAAGTTTGCTTACGATAAATCTTGTCGTACAAAGAAAAGGCTTGATTAGTATGGAAGAGACGACTCAAGTAAAACGAAATGAACATTTCTTGAATTGCTTGTGTTTTCTGTTGTGTTATGTTTGTAGTCTTTCATTTCACAGAGTCATGTTTGTGTGTTGTATTGAGATGAGTGAGTGAACACTTGACTTGAAATGGCCTCGTCACAAATCTCTGTCTCCCTTGTAAATATTGAAATAACTTTTCAATTAAATTATGCTTCAGACTCAAGACTACTTGTCACTTTCCTGGGATGTCAGTCATATCACCTGACGTACCATGCCATTCAAATCTGTGGCATCTTTTCTCCTCCATATGCAAGTGTTTACTTTTATTATAATTCTTCAAATGCAATATAAATATTATGCAAAATGAAAAATAAGAACTATTTTGGCTCCATAGGTATATCTGGAGTAGCATACTGTTACTAGTGTTGTAGATTTTCCCAAGTCAGGCAGGAAAATAACGGTTGGGGCTTATGAATTTTTACTGCTTATGCCATAAATACATTTTAATTTGCCTCAATATTTTTAATTATACGCAATTTGCTATTAATTACGGTTTTCTGTCTGCACCAATGTGCTTGCCAAATATTTTATGTTTAATTCGTCTTTAGCATCCCGTTTCCGAATATTTAATTATAGTACTGCAGGTTTCGTAGCTGCCCTAAATGGAAATATAATGCTGACGTATTTTGATTATTAAAAAAGTGATGGAAAATAAGTTCCTGTATGAATTTACTTGATGTGCGTATTGAATGTCCTTGCAATGCAATAATCCAGTGTTTGGTTTGTTCTGTTATGTGAATTCTTTCTGGTCGCTTTCCTCTTTGCTGTAGTCGAATCCAGTCCAGTTGAGTCCAAAGACATTTTCGCTTGAGTTCCCTCATTGCATTAGATTATGTTAGTTAAGCTTCACCTGCCCATTCAAGTTACATCACTTGTCCGTTCCTTTCTTCTGAACAGTTCTGCCATCAAATCAAGATGGAATAAAATATGCAATGAATTATTTCATGTCATGTATACAAGTATACATATTCATGTACAATGTACAAGCTCTGTGTACATACATCACATCCGATGAGAAAGAGTCCTGTTTTTAATGTCATTGTGTTTGCTTGAGCCTCTGCTCATGTACATAGTACATACATACTTATCAATCCAATAGTTCTTCCTTTTATTATTGTTCGTTCTCATGTGTATGTGTGTAGTGTACTGTATCTGTAGTGTGTGTTTGCATTACACTACAGTACACTCTTACATTTTCGAATACCACTGGCCATTGCATTAAACTACATACATTGTTATTGCTTATACCATACCTATTTACTCACTAAGAAGAAGAATGAGAAAGGCAGACTATGGTACATTCACAGCGCAGTGTGAGGTGAATGGTATTTATGAGTTCCAACGATCGTATACTATGAAAGTATTGTATTTTAATTCGGATCCAACTTGAAGTTTTAACTCTCTGTGGTCCACTATATATTTACTGATAGCAATCTCTTGTTTTTGTTACATACATACTATAGTAGGTAGGTACGTAAGAAGGTAGGTAGGCAGGCATACATAAGCAGTTTGTGTTGTTTATGTTCCTTGAATGCTTAGTGACGTTATATTTTACTACAATAATGTCCTTAGTCCACCTGCAATAATAATATCAACTCTCATCTATGTATATGCTGTAGGCATACAGGTCCTTTACTCTGTCGTGATGATGTCCGACCAATATATTGTGCAAACTTTTTGTCTCAGCAAAAACACATCCATTTTTCGTAAATGCTTATGTCTCCTAAGGTTTATTGACGATTTTATTGCAGCAAATTGTGAAAAGAGCGTACTTTCACGAATGAGCAAATATATAAAGATAGCGGGTGTATTGCCTAATTGCATCGTGTGCCTATGACACATGTGTAGGGTACAAGTAGGGAAGGGATGTAAAAATGTGGGATTAGTTTTATCGAGCATTTATATGCATTTTGTCTTCTCGATACATTAAGTACAGAAAATGCAACATTCAATAATTCTTATCAGATACAAATGCTATTAAGTATGTATTTTAATATTTTTTATAAACTTATAATTTACATGCATGTACTTATATGTACTTTTACATATGAGTTAGCAGAGATTTCTATAGCTAAAGAGATTGAATGTTGAATTGAATTTGAATTCAAATGAGTATACACACATACATGGGAGCACATAATACAGTTCGTTATCTAATACTCTAATAAATTGAAATGAAGAATCCTTCGTGTGAATATGTGTATAGCAGAGAAGAGAGATTGTGATTTTGACAACGAAGTAAAGTTAACAATAAGCGAGTATTTGTATGATACAACTATGAGTGTGGGCTTTGAGGAGAGAGATTAAGATCTGATTTTTTGTCATTTAATGTGCAGATGCCTGTACAGGAAAAATAATTGTTGTCAACCAGTTGGGCAAAGGATGAGATGCCCTTCCCTTGTTCACAATGAGCCAAGAAGCGGTAGACGATGTTGAGAGTGGACGTCGTGAAGAATCCAACACCTCCGTCCCCAACCCAAATGGACCTTTGCAGCAGCAACAGAGACAGCCACTTGGATCCCTACATTTCTCTGCAGCTACTGGTCTCATTCTAACGTACTTAATTGAAATCGGGGTTCAGGTGAGTTTGCTTTTATGTCTTTTGACTCACTTTACATACTTCTACGCAACTTGATTAGCATTTAGTAGTGAATTTTTTGTCTTACTATTTCCTAGCATGTGTTCACATTTTACATAGTTTACCATACATGCAACTTATAACGACCACGTACGTACGTATATTATGCAAACGACAGAACATGTTGAATAATAATATCTGCATACCTACATTGTACATGCATAAGTATTTATTTTTTATTTGTATTACTAAATAACTTCAGTGTAGCATACTTAGCGTAGGTACATTCTATGGCAGTAGGTCCTATCATAACTAAGTACATAAGTGCCTACTACCTACCACATCTGCTCTGTAGGTAGAAGTCTGTGCATTACATAACACAGAGTTATAATACTCCAATAAAAATCAATGATATGACAAAAGCAGCATGACGGACGACAATACTAATATAAGAGATGTCATGCTCCTTGTTGTTACTTACGCCATAAAAGTAAATGAAAGCCAAAAGGTAGGTATTCACAACACAATAAACTCGAGCTAACGTAAACACATCTACATAAAACTCTCTCATTACAAATACCAACGCATTATCGAACTGAACAAACTTCGGGGTAGGTAACATTAAACTAAGTGTGTACTTCTCTACACTAAGCTATTAGGTATGCATGCAGCTGTAGGTGTTCTGCACATTATTTTGTGTATTTTACAGCACAATCTACCTAGGTAGTCTTTATAGTTGAATTTAGTATTTGTCAGTTGAACACAATAGCAAACGATCACACATAGCGTTTTCTTGAATACAAATACCTTCACAATACAGCTAATAATATATAGATAGATCCTTTAATTGTATTTATCCTTACATTTCCTTTAACTTTAACAAGGTATTTACTTTAGAATTTACCCATCTGTCGAATTCAATACAAGAATTAGTTGAATAATTCACAAAACAGACAGAGGGATGACTGGTATTTGAAAATTTGAATTTGCAAGTATATTGTATGTTTAGGTAAGGCAGGTACATATGCTTTCATTAGTTATGGTTATTGTAAGTAATGAAGGAATGACCAAGCAGACCAGAAGATCCTCCTCCCTTATCTTTGCATTTAAATACACAGAACTACATATTCACATGATACATACTATATACCTTATAAGTAGTGCATTAGAATTATAACAACTTCTGCTAAGTAAACATCTGCATTTAAGAGAAAGATAGGTAAGATGTTTCATTTAACTTTATGCATTATTAGCACTGACTAAGCAATGTATAGCATTATGAAGGTAGGTACTACATACTACATACCAAAGCAATAGATAGAAAGGTATAGTCATTAAACCACACACCAAGTAAAAGTTTCTTCCTGGTCAAAGTCAAGTGAAACATTCTTTAGTGAAGTGAGTGATGGAACGAGCTTAAAAATTTGTTTCGTTTGTCTCTGGCTGAACAGATATTCCTGATGGTGAATTGCTGTCGCTCATTTGTCTTGGTGACTTCCGACTGGGACTGGCCCTGGTTTTTGACAATCAGCTCTATACTATCTTCTCTGCTGGTGACAATTGTGAGCATTATCTGGGTGTGCCGTGGACTGGACTTTGCTGGACGACTATGTGGTCGACTCCTCTGCTATGTGATGCACTCCTTGCTACTAGGTAATTTATGTCTCATTGCATTACTTTGCTCACTAGCTCTATTCATCCATTACCTCATGTTACAATAGTAAATTCTCTACCCTTCAGATAAAAAACACAATTAATGAGAAGCTAAGAACTATGGACTGTACGTGCGATAGCATGCAAATATCCAACTAACTACTTAACTACTTATATGTTCAAAGTACCTATGCAAGTATGTAACACTCTTATGCAAGATAAACAACAATATGCATCTGCAATACTATAGAGTATGATTTAAACTAACGTTTTCGCAGAATGTGTAGCATAGTAACAATTGCAGATGCATTTATATTGTTATGTGGTATGGTTGGCGACGAAGAACTTACTTCTGCGTAGTTTATTGTTGGCAATTAAAGTTTAAGATTACGTACCAAAAAATATGATCTGCACAGTGCAGTGAGCTATTTCTTAGATTACTAGGCAAGGAAATGTTGCACCTATTGCACAGGATCCTGCTGAAACCTAAACCTGCATAATTATTCAGTCTATATTAGATTTACCTATGTATCAGATTGGAAAATCTTTTATTTTAGTTGGTTGTAGCAATTAATTATCTATTTTATAATTACAAACTCTGTGTTGGTGCTAGTAAGTTAAGTTTTGGAGATATTATTCTTAAATACGCACTCCGATATAGAATTTTGATAAGAGTAAGAAATATTTACCTAAATATATTTACTTGTATACTTGTATGTTTGTAGTATGTAAGAATTTAACTGTCCTAAAGAGGTGAAGATGTAATGAAGATAACTAGAAGCAATATTAATAAAACTATGTGTTCGTGATGGTAGAAAGTTTGTATAATATGTTGTGAGAGATGTTGATCAGTAGGAACATTAGGTTGTCTTGGTCTTGGCATATGTGTGTAAGTTAACGTAAGTTAGCTATTTAGTTGCAGTAGGTAGTGATAGTTAGTAAGAAAGAATAAATAAAGTAGGGGTTGAGTTGAGATGACTCCCACACATAAAGACGGAGCTGGACATGAAATCAATCCAAGTAAAGTGGCTTGGCTGGTATGTTATGTTATGGTAGGAGATAATGAGGGAGTAGTGAGTGCAGTGTGATGTTTAAGAGCACTGTATACATATAATAGAAAATAGAGATGAGGCAAACAAGATATATCAGTGGAATTGGATTTGAGATGGGAAAAGAGCAAACTGCTCAAACAACACTACCGATACCTAAAACGTTCCTAAGCACTAATATGTAATATGTATAATATATCAGAAGAGCGTATTGTTAGTTAGTTAGCTAGTTATTTAGCTGTTGAGTTGGTTTTGGTTTGGTTTGACTTTGACTTGCTTACCTACATACATATATAGTTGTGTATGTGTAAATGGAGTATAGCTTAGGATAGATATTCAGTTAAAGAGTTAATAAGACGGGGAGCACGAGAGAGAATGAGGCATAACGCTCGCATTGTGTTGATCCGAGGCGATTTGAAGAATGATTGTGGTGATTATGACAAGAAAGTAAAAGCAACTCTTCCACTTGCTTCGCTCGGCCTTGTTCATCTCATCTCATCTTGGAGTCATTTGTCTCAACCCATACCTATAATCTTGTTTCGAAGTTGAAGAGGAGGACTTGGCCGAGCACTGACGATGAGCTGGCTGGCTGAGGTGCTAAAAACCAGTTGGTGGATGTGAAATCTCCTCTTCCAATATTTCACAAAACATTATCTGTAATGGCACATCATGGCTTGTTAAGCAGGGCTGCCTAATTGGTCTATAAATAAAGTCAACATCATTACTCCTTATAAAAAACATACAAAATGTGTGTGCATGCCATACTCGCTCTTTCAAATCAAATCTAAACAGTTCAATGTTTCCTCCTCGTATTTATATACACGATTTCAGTTAGTCAAGCCAAGCCAAGCCACATCACATCCAGTTATGAATTTATATGCCACGTTTCTACAACCCTTTCCTTAGCGGTTTTACATTTATCTCAACCTTTATAATATCTCCAGACATATAGATTCCTAAGTAAGTAAATAGTTAAGTAAGGTAGCAGTTTGATGTTTGGATCTATTAAATAGATATCTCTTCTCGGTTTAGCTAAAGGTTTTCTCTGCCAACTACCAACCCTAAAAGGTAGATAGTAGATAGTGTAACCTTTACTTTGTATTAAAATGAATTGAACATTTAAGCTTGGTCGTGTGTTGCCTATATTTATGACTTTCTAATATCGACAAGCATACAATAAACTTGGTAGCTAGACCATTAACTATTTATTTGTAAAATGAAGGCTTACAGCAGTTGATCCAGTAGTTGGGATAGCCCAAGTAGGCAATCATTTAATTTTATATCTACTCTTTATGCTCCTTATTATAGGTAAGGAAGCAAAATGGATAGTCAAACCGACAACTAAACTCAGTGTTCGTTGGGTTATCATATTTTATCTTTATTTATGCACGTCAAGTCAGGTAGTTTATGTTTTTCTATACCTATCAGTAGTAGGCAATATTTATAGGCATATTTATTAATGAAGTATTGTAAGTATCTCCAGTACCTATGTATGCACGCATACCTACCCACTTGTCAGCGTCAGGTTGGGGAACCAAATTTTGTAGCTACCTGTTTTTTTAAGTGAAAATGAATTTCCTTCCCCATATTAGTTTTTAAAACTTATTGGATATTATTCGTATGCATATGGCATAGGTAGTTAAAAGCTCCAATTTGTAATTACAAAAGTGCAATTAATATTTACCTAGCAAATTCTTTTGTGACAATCAGTGGGATAGTATGAGTATGAAGGGGCATTACTACCTGATCGGTGCCGGGACCATATAAGTGGTTAATAAGCAATGTGTCGCTGACATGACATACATATTATGCAGATTATCCTATTGTTAGAGTTATGGCGGAGGAATGGTATACTTGAACCTAAATGAGGATAATAAAATTCATGAATGGGTACTTTGAAAGGTTAGTACATAAAACTAATCCTATTATTATTATGAGTATTTATTTACTATGGATTTATTGCATTGCTAATGGTATGGACTTGGAATGTCACTGGGATGGCAGTTGTGTATTGTGAATTGTGTAGTAAATCCACTTCTACAGGTAGAAATAAGTGTAGCTGTGTAGTGTATGTGTACTTATTACAAATGACATTGACTGATGTTCATTTACTTAACTGTACAGGTTTGCTGTGGCGCTACCTCAAGTTGGCATTTGCATATGATCATGCGGATGTCAAGGAATTCGTTATACTACGGGTCTTCCAAACGTACATTCAGTCTCTGCCATTAACCGCTATCCATTTAGCATGGCTCATTACTTTTCGAGAGGTAAGAATCTCAACTTCTATTTACTCGTATTTTATATGCCATGCCATACCAATTGACGCACCTTAGCTTCACGTACACAAACACATACCTAAGTACTTACTTACATACCTAATGTATTTATCACAATTATAATCATGAGATTTTTTCTGGCTTCTATCTATCTATCTGCTAATACTACCACAATATAGGTATAGGCAATATACATAATCTTAGATATACAAATACAATTACACAATATTCCGTTTTATGAAGATTGTAATGTACAATGTATGTGATGTATTATTTTAAGATGGTTTAATTGAGGATAATTTTATTTGCAGAGCTGCTCGAGCCTAACGTTTTGCCTGGTAGTTGCAGAAATGCTAAGTGTTACAACCGCCCTTACGATATCTTCGTATATAAAATCTCAAGAGGAAAAAGAGGGTAAAACAGGTTCGGCGGTTGTGGATTCTGAGTTAAAATGTAGCACAAGTGCCATATGGTTTAAGGTGATTCGAGCTGAGTTGAATGTGGTGGGTCGTGTGATGTTAATTTGTTGCCGGATGATAGTTGTGGGGATAATAATCGTGCATTTAAAGTACTGGACCAGTATAGTTATTCTTGTCCACTTTGTGGTGACCTTCACATGGGTGAGCTTTAGCGAGAAGATGTACGAATCCCTTAAGAAGTCTGAAATGTTGAACTTGAGTGTGGAGAGTCAAAGTCGGGTGGACACACGGAATAAGTTTCTAACTCGAGTGACACGCTTTGTGTATGTTTTGTTTTGGGACGTGAGCTTGGGTTTCGTTGGCGGCAGGAATCTGTGGACGTGGGCTCTTCCGGTTTTGTTGATGGTTGTTGAGAACTTGGCCATGATAATGTATCACTGGTATCACCAGCCGGAATTTTTTGTGACGATTACAAGTGGGACCTGTCTTTTCTTTGGACTTGTGCTGTCCTTTTCACTAAATTTCATCTCTAGCTCGCATAGTGTGTGCTGCTCCGTTCATCCTATCAAGTCCAAGAAGAAAGACAAGAGTCAGCAGACTCAGTCATTGCCGGTCATTGATCCATCGGAAAAAACTGAGTCAGAAGAGAGCCATAAAGTCAACCAGGAGAATGATGGCATGTCAATCCAAGGAATTGGTGGATTGAATAGTTCTACTACAGGAGCGGAACAGAGCAAAATTTGCTCTTGGGACTTGTCTATAGCTAAGCCTTTCATTGTAGCCAACAATTATACAAACATTAGTGAAGTCTTGATGACCAAGGCAAGAGCCAGAGCAAGTGGAGCAAATGGCGAGAAGGTGAGTTCTCTTACACGAAAGATCTTGACTTGACAAATTGGCTTCACCATTAGTCTGCCTTAAATGAACCTCCTCCTCCTCCCTCAAACTTTTTTATCCTATTTCTTTCTTTCTCAACTCAAATTGAAGGAATTCTGTCCATCACACTAAACGAGCTCTCTCAACCTACATTACATAATAACTATACACTTTTGGGTGCTTTTCGACTCTATTTCTCATGTTTATCCTGCATTACTAACTACCTTCCCCTCTACAATCTTACAAACATAGTCTAACCTAAATGCATGAAACACCTATAAGTCGACCTAAGTACATAAGTGTACATATATTTCCTTTTCCTTGGAAAAATATTTTCATTTACCTTGTTACACTACAATTTTTCTACATTTTTACACAGGAAAAGTAGAAATGCATTTAGCTATGTATGCAACAAAAATGGTGCCCATGCAGTTATTGTAACGATCAGAAACTCACGCAGCAGCTCTTTTTTAGCTTTTCAATATTACTTGGCTTGGATGCAATTAGTTTTATGTTACGTACATGTACTAGATAGTAGAGTAGGTATTACGATGTAAGGATGCAGGTACATCTCCCAAAAGTAATTTACGGAAACATACACAGGCAATTAGGTATGTTGCGTACTGTGAATAAACGACTCTTTGTCAATAGTCCTAAGGGCGATCTTCCAACATAAGAAATGCATCTGTAGATACACAACAGAAGTTTAACTACCTATACATAAGTATATGCTTAAACTATGTATGTATAAAGTATAAATACTACAGTAATAGCCAAGTTTTCTTGTGGTTAGGTGATTATGAAGTGCATTTGTGCATTCATCTGCTGAAGGTGAAGGGTACCTTGAGGCTCAAGTGTCGAGTCGACTATTTCTTCTTCCCTTGTATAGTAAATGAGCTCATACATTACATTACATCACATCTCATAACATCACAGTACTATAGATAGAATTTAGAATGGATGACTTGGGCGGAAAGAGGAATGCAGCATTGTATTTGTATCTTGTATGTACTGTAGTGCTATGGGATGTGTGGGGATTGCTATTAAGCACAATTTACAATGATGTACTGATCTTAGAATTCATTAGGAGGAACATGCGTTGCATTGTGCATTATTACAATATTATCATAGACAGGACAGGATGATGCAATGATTAAGGCTGTTTATAAGGGGGTAAAGAATATGCGATACTAAAGTAGTGCTCTAATAACGTATTGTATTGGAATCCTTGCTTGAATGTCTTGTTGTATGCACATGGATTTGACGATAATGTTTTTTTGGGTTTTGCAGAGAAGAAAGAATCTGATGAAAGGGATGTCAGGACCGCCTGAGGTGTTGGTGCACAGGGCGTCGCCCCCTACCGCGCCTGGGGCCTCTGTCCCCACTCTGATGGGAAGTGCCCTTGTGCCTACGACCACCTGGGTGCCCGACACGTGCTGTAATGACAGTAACGGTTCTTCCAATAGTCGAAATACGAATACTCTTTTAGAGTCAGCGAATAATCCAACTGACCAAGACAATGATATGGACATTGACAATCCGCACTTTGTGTTTTACTATCCGAGTAAAACTGCTGTGAGCTCCGCAATAGCAGGTGAATTTAGACAACTGAGTCAACGTCCCGGAAGTATAAGTACTCCGATCACGAAAGAAAGTGAGAGACAGAAAAAGAGTTCGTCTGCCAAAAAGAAGTCAGTATCTCCAGCAACAAGCTTTACATCGTTTAGTAGTCTCCGTAAAATCCGGACATCAACTCCCGTGGAGATTCGCAAAGCCTCCCGAGTAATAATGAACTACCCGAAACATCACAAAGTTACAAACTCTAAAACGGTGAGCAGGTGTTTGTGTCAAGTGGAAAGAGCTACTGCTGGTGGCTGTGGGGAAGGAATTGTATTGCCGGGGCAAGTTCAGCTACAACAGGGAAACGATCTGTATGACAAGTTAATGGAAGACTCTTATGGGATTTTAATTTGTGAGGGCGAGTCTACATCTCACTCGCACTCACAATCACAAGGGAGACGAGGAGGAGTGAGTCAAAGTAGTAAAGATGAGACGCGAATTCCCTCCGCTCTCCTCCCGTCCATCTTCCACTCGAACAAAAAGCTCAAAGTTCTCTGTGCCAAGTGTTTACAAAATCATGATCCCCTCCTGACTAATTGTCTTGAGGAGGAAGATCGAATTATTTCCAAAGAATCCACAACAACCCCGGATAACCTCCGATATCATTCATCTACCTCTCATTTCACGAACTGTCGAGTGCCCCCAATCCCTTCTATTGTCTCTGTGATCCCTAATTCTAATAATGTTCAATCCGATACGACAGACTATCCGTCAGAAACCGAAATGACATGGACTCTTCACGGAGATGATCAGATATCCATGTCATCTCATTTGTCCACAGCAACCTACACCACGTGGCCACATCAATCCCAGCCCAATTTGTCCATGTGGACCACTTCCACGATGATGCCTCAAAGTCGCTTTCCTAAAGAGTTCACAAGTCTAGAATACGTGAGGACCTGGCTACTCACTAGCCAGGCTAGACTAAAACACTACCACCACGAAAAGAGCCGGGCGGCCAAGAAAGTCAATCGCTCCAAAACAATGATGTCGCAAAATAGTCGGCGTGCTCGCTCAGCCAGTGTTGGCCGAGAAATCGAGAACGACAACATCAACTGTAACGCTAACCCAGTGGCAAGTCATAAAAAGGCACTTGGACGGAGACATGGACCTGTCGGAAGGGGTCAATCACCGCAGTCCTACCATGAGGTTATATCCATTACACCAACCTTTCAACCTCCACCCAGACAAAAACAGCATCCAGTGTTACCTCACAGTGTGATATCTCATCAGCATAGGGAAATGTGTGCACATCCAGACTGTCCTCACCATTCAACCTTTAGTATAGACGAATCTGATGTGTTTTATAAAGATTTAGAAATCGTAGTATGATCTACATATACTAATAAGTCTATACATAAAACCCGTAATCTACCTGTAATAATTTTTATTGTTCAATGTACATAAATGCCTAAAATAACGGATGTTTACATAGTTTATGACACAGAGTATAATAACTGTTCTAAATTACTGTAGCCAATTAATAACTTACTATTATTATAATACTCTACGTATAAGATTTTGCTTCTACCTACTTGATAAATATTAAATAGATACTTAATATAGTACATAGGTACATATACATGACATAGGTTATTTTGATATTTTGTGTAGTAATAGACACTATACCTATAGACATAATTACAGATTCATAAATCATATCATACAATATAGTTTTGACTGGGATGGGACAACATACTCAACTCAGAACTGAACAGTAGTTCCTTCAGAAACGCATTCACCTCAATTGTTAGACTTTCTACAACAATTCACCTCAATGCACACTAACTGCCGTACAACTCACAATACTTATAATACATAAATGCACAATTAAACACCTAACATCTCATAAATCACTAGAATCTTTCATACTAAGGCGACATAGCTATATAAGGTACATAATCTACTTATGGGTACCATAACTAATGACTAAGAACTAAATAAAATGTTATAATGTTTCATGAATAAGTCAATGTCAGTTTCAGTATGGAAGTGATTTAAGATACAAGCGAACAAGAGAATAATAATATTATTACTCCAAATTACATTGCATTAACTAGCCAAATCTTAGTAGGTACAGTAGTCAGTTCTGCAGCTCCCTAGAAATAATTTTCTTATCAGCCTACATTAAAAACGCAAGAAATATTACTGTGTAAAAGTATGTTCTTTAGACTACCCACGATCTATCCTCTTAATAGTGCCCTCAAGACGTAAAATACCTATGTAACTTACTGTGTACTTGTTATTATATAGTTATGTGCATAATATGAATAGCAGTAGATAAACGTTATGTGTTTCACTAGTTGATAATAGATACTATAATCACTTGTATACTTATTAACCAATATTGTAAAGTATAAGTATAGAAAACAGTCGCATAATAATATATTACCTGTTTACCTTAACTATTTGCATAGATTTTAACGATATTTTACTTACATTCCTATGTATAATAATAAAAGAGAATACTATACTTAAATTAAAAAGAGTGGAGAATTAAATGAA
>JAQFYC010001382.1:0-35232 GCA_034694165.1 Tomocerus mixtus | reverse complement strand
GGTATCAAAACAGCAAAAAATCGTATTTATTCCTTAGAATTCTTATTGAATGTAACAAAATATTTATTGATGATAGAAGGGCATTGCTGCGTAAAGTATTATAGCTTCGTAAAGGATTCTTATACTATCGATTCCTAGGTAATTTAAATATGAATCCTTTAATCTCCAATAGTATGAGTAGCATGAACTACTTTATTTTGGTTTCACGATGACAATGCTACTATTATTAAAGAAACCTGGCGTAAGTAAGTGGAGCAAACTTTGTGTGTATAGTTTACTAAAATGAGGTTTTACTTTTATATGGATTCTTTATTTCCAGCTAAACTATTGTTAGACCTAGAGAACTGTTACTACTGAATTGATATTGATACTACCCAAGTTCGTCTTACAATTCGCATGATCGTGACAATGGCGACTAGTCAGAGAAAATATTTTAGCAAATACATTGTAACATTATATTATGGGACTATTTGACTGTATTGTGTGTATAGATCCATAGTACACTGCACATATAGTAATGTAGTCATAGTCTGCTGTGTTCTGTTCTGCTGGATTCGATTGGATTGCATTGGATGGGCGAAGTGAACTGATTCTGAGAACTGTAAACATTCTTAACGAACGCCATTGAGTGAGTGAAGCCAGAAGAACTCTGGAGAAAATACGATGATCTTTTCTTCAATTCTTGCAGGAAAATAACCCTTAGGAAGAAAAAGACTCGTGGGATTCCAAGGACAAGATTAAACAGTCTACAGAGATTTACTACAACTACGTTCTTTGAAAATCTGAAAATGAGGTTTCACTCCAGTTCCCTTACCAATCCATTCCATATTAGACTTTATATTACATAACACTAACACACAGTATACTACATTACATACACATTGCATTTGGATTTTTTGGATTGCATTTGTATGTACTAGTGTCAAACTGTGTCTCTTTAACTTCAAACTAACCAAACTAGGTTTCTATAGCACATTTCCAGAAAATAGTCCAGTAGAAAAAATTGGAACCATACAGAGAAGAATAAAACAAAGCCTTAACCTTAGGAATTGCAGGGGAAAATGCATAAAAATAAGAATCGCCACGATGCAATAAACATAAATAGGGCAGTACAGTACAGTACAGCAGCAGAGTAAAAGTAAGTAAGTAGAAATTCAGCTCAGTGAGCCATTGTCATCCTCATTATCATATAAATCAAAGGAATATGGGACATAACCAAACAGAATACTGAAACTATAGTAAACATCCAGAATCCAGTCAGACGGAAAGGGAGAAGTAAAGCGAAAAGGAATTGAGGAGATCTCGTCTGGTTTAGTTTGTTCTGGGGGAAAGGATAGAAAAATCCAACAGAAACACAAGCCTTTGGAAAAAGAAAACCTCCGTTGTGATTTCTCCGATTTCTCAAACTCCATTATAACGTAGACATTACATTCTATATCTAAAATACACGTACTTAAACGTAGTGTGTCTTGCATAACCTAAACTAAACTTTGGCTTGGCCTGCCCTGGTCTGGTCTGGCTTGCAATCGAGAAGACGTGCTTCGTATGCTTTAACTCTCCTTGTCTTTGAGTCTTTGACTTGACCAAATCATCGATATGGTTTTCTGCAGTTTACTTACGTTACTTACATAGGTAATATGTAATGTCCTATGTAACTTAACTAAATCTGTTATAGCCACAATATAACTACCTTAATCTTCCCCTATCACTACAGTGTAGTGTACTGTACTGTAGTTTGTAGTACGAGTATGTATTGAAAAAAAAGAACATTATTTCGTTTCCCTTTCCCTTTACCTTATTTTCTCCAAAATGTATACTAAGCACTAAGCATACGTATTATACCGACACTATAATCTTAACTGCTGTGTAAGAAAAGAGTTAAGTGAAGACATAACATCCATAGCGCCATGCCATTCCGTTTCACATTGGAAAACATGACACGGGAGCATAACAGAGAATGAGACTTAAGTCAGAGACTCACTTCCGCCGGCGGAAGTAATAAAAAATCCAGAACCAGAACCAGAGCAACAAAGCCAAGCCAGAAGACGAAAGCAGCCCTGCCACCCGTCCGCACTTCATCTTCCTTGCTATGCGATTCTCTTCTGCTCTGAATCTTTCATTCCAGCAATCTATAGCTAGCATTATAGCAGCTTCATTCATTCCAGGATAGGATACGATATCACAGAATATAACAGAAACCAACATTCCCTTATTTCTTCCCTTTAGTTTGGTTCATCTCAGTAGTCTATCCAATTCTCACCCAGTTTCATTTCTTTTCTTCCTCCGTCGACATCTTTAATTTGACTTTTAAGGAAAGTAAGAAGTAGAGCGGATTTGCATTTGGCAGCTGCCTTTCCTTTCCTTATTACTAATTCCACAGACCAGACCATACCATACCAGACCAGACCAGGTCCCTATATTTCCATATAAATACTATACAAACAGAGCGTGTAGTGTAGCGTAAACTGGAACTGGTAATGTTCAAGTTGAATATACCATATAAATATACAGAATTTGCACTAAAGATGAGCTACTAAACTCACTCACTCCACTCATTCGCTCAGTACACATTGCATTGTGTAATGTAGAATGGTGTTTGTAATGCCAAACGAAGCAAGTGTTAGCCTGAAGGGGATTTATACTAAATTAGCATTACATTTGAACACCACACCATACCATACCACATCACAATTACTCTGCATTCATTCATAGTCTTCTTATATACAGACAGAACCCTTTTGGCTATTCATGGAATCAAGATTTTAGGCATAAGCCAAGCGGAGCGTTAAACATTAAGCTCACAGACAAAGCTTTGGAATTATAGCACCTATTAGATATGGACAGGACACCCTTTTACTTTTCACGCCACACCTAGTCGACAAATAGCTCCTGTTCTGTTATGTTCACCAGACGGAATTATATACCTTCTTTCTCCTACATCCCATATTATTTTATAGTGAACTGGAATCCATTAGATTACCTTAAAGATCAGATTAAACCTTATCTCTGAAAAATAACATCCTACACTCACTCACTTGCCTGATAGTCATCAGTATTAAGCGAACGCCTTTCTTTACACTAGGTACTAACTGATATCTAGCGAACCTAACCAAACTCAAACCAAATACTACTTACATATAAAATACATAACTACCTTTGTAATATGGTATACTCTATTAGTACCTGATATCCGTTTACAAACTTTTGATACGATTCGCTTCCACACTTAATTGACTGTGCTTTTGTTGCGGACATATGTACTATTTAAGATGAGAAGAATTTTTCAATTTCCTTTTGCGTACCTAAATATAACACAACATTGTTTAAACATGCTTTTCATCTGCCTACCTGAATAAATACTTTCGTGGTTTAAATTTTAATTCGTGAAATGGCTGGTTGGCTTGTGGAAATAGATGCTTTATTACAATATACAGAAATAATTTATTAGTAACAGTATCCTATCTCCAGTGTTAATTTAATTTGGAGCAAATTAAGTAGATCACCCAAGTGTCTAACACTAAAGAAATGTCAAAATAAAATTATTCCCATAAAATTACCTACACATTATTAAGATAATTAGGCAGACTGTCGGTACCTACCTACAGTATACTTAGTTGCCTTTCCAACCAATATAAAATCTACAAAACCTAATTATATCTTTCTACACAACTATGCAGGTCGATGAAACGTGTGTATACTGGTGGGAATTATCTACATGCTGAAATTTACGTTTATATGTTATGATTCCATCTCGTAGCAAGGATTCTTTCATGTATCAATGCTACTCAATATTATTCGACAATTAAATCAGTAGGTACACTGAAATGTACACAAACACAACAACATAATGCTCTTTAATTAAAGATCAACTAATGTACTACGTTAATGCATGTTAATGTGAATGTAAACATTACACGCATCTATCCTCTAACGATAAGTTCCCTTCACCGTTCACGAAAGCATTCTCCTATTCAATGATCACAACAAATCAAGAGAAAAACCAGCGATAACCGGTTAATTATTAAGATGATGGCTCACCTAGAGATATTTATTACTCTGTTAAAACATAAGTAATATCGTTTTCTACCATGACACACTTTTATATTCTACTCTACACTACACTGTAGATGAATGTACTGCTATACAGACAGATAATCATGAGTCACTTGTACGAGTAGTACTACTCACTAACGATGAAAGTGATGATATTCTTTATACTTTTTATACAGCTGAGATATCATCTTGAATACTTATGAGCATAATGTGATGTGCATACTAAATGGCAGTAATTAATAACTGCACGTATAGAGATAAGGAGAAGTATGCATTCTATGTATTTGCAATATGCACCAGGACTACGCTTATTTTTCATTTTTTCTATGTAAACTACAAATTGAATAGGACAAACACAATTTTATTGTAGATATATCTAAAGATTAGCATTTTATTCATTTATGCATACAAAAAGATAGCTAGAATGCATTTTAACCAAACCCAAACAAGCAAACCAAGTCAAGTCGAGACATTATTATAATAAAAGTGAAAGTCAATGTTTACATTGGAATAGAGAATACATAGAACATCCCATTAAAACTAGGTAGTTGCTCTCCTGAACATAATATCCTATCGCTATAACAAAAATAAAATGCATACATTATATACGTAACAACGTATTTGTACGTGCACTAACTACTTTGTCTGTTGACTTGAATTGACGTTAACTGCAAGTGAAGTGAGCACGGTACAACTCAACGACGTATTTTTGAAATTGGATACCTACGCCACGTTACGTTAGTTATGATCAGATTCTACAACCATAAAGTGCTTTGCTTACATTGTCATTTGATTTTGATTTAATAAACTTGTCCCTGATGCGTCGTCTTTGTCACTAAGTTGACTCGAAAGCATTTCTATGTCAACTATGTTTTGTCTCTGCTTATATGCAAATGATGAATATGACATTGTCAACTTTTAGAATTATTCATTTAGTTTACTGTTAGTGTCTTGTCTTGTCTTGCCAAGTCAGTAGAAACGCAAAGACAAAACTAAACACGACAAGGTAAGATAAGTAAAGTAGCCATAGAAGAGTGCGAGTGCCTCGTTTCGTTTAATATATGTTATAAGTACCTAAGCACTAAGTACCTACTAAGAGAATAATGTACATCAGATCAATTCAATTCAAAGCTCACTAGTCATGCATAAAACATGAGGATTTGTACGTAAAGTTGTATTCGACTCTTCTACAGCATTTGCTTGCGAAACGCGGATGGTTACTAATGTAATGTAGTTTACACGCTTGAAATGCTCATGCTACATAGGAAAACAGTCTGTCTGTCAGGTTGCATCCTCCGCTCGCTCTCTGTTTAGCTTATGGCTAGCTTAACTTAAAAGTGTGCAACTGTACAACTATACTAGATAAGTTTTGCAAAAATCAGCAAGACATGTATTTATATCTGTAAGACATGTATGTAGTATAATATACTTAGGAAATACTATATAGTGTATCCATATGGCAAAGCTGAAAGAAAATATTAAAATTTAATGCATAAAGAGAGGACAGTAACAGGAGTATAATGGCTAAGGTAATTTGCAAAGTTCTGGAAAAAACTATAAAAGTGAAATTATCTACACCAGAATCTCTTTATGGAATGGAAGTTGGATGTTAGCGTTGGGAAACTGCTCTATTTATACTGACACGGTAGGGGTAAGGGTAGAGATAAGTGTTCTTCCATGTTATGTTATACCACGTGTATAAGTACATACACAATTTCAATGTGTTCCCCTGAATAAATAAATAGTTAATTAACTAAAGTGATTTCGCATTGATAATACCGCACTTAAAGGATTTAACTGTGGAAAACAAGAGAACAAAAGTAAATTAAAAGGCACCTAGGCTAAATAGGTACTTAAATATCTGTACACTTATGAGTAGGCAGTGATTAGTAACATAAGAAGAAAAATGCATTTCTAAGTGAGCTACGTAAACATGCCGCACGTATACTTATTACATGAATATTATTGCAACTGCACTATATTTCTTAAGCTTATTGTATTGTTGAACTATTTATTTGCTATTACATGTGCATAACAGTGTACTGTACAACACAGTTTCACAGGAAGGAGTGAGGAAAAGAAAGAATAGCTACACACTCGACAGTTGTTGAAAAGGAAATCCTAGGTTGCATCGAATTGGCTCCTGATGCATGTGTTAGTAAGCAAATGTACTTATGTATTTTACAGTAGCTCCTTAGTACTTAGGTATTATAAAGGATGTCTTTATATATTTAGTCATGTTTTTGTTGTCAGTAGTATTTAGCCTGTAATACCTAAAGATATTCAAAAGAAGTGTGTACCTATAGGTTAGCTGTCTATGTATGTATGTAGATATGTTATATTATTATGTAGTACTAAGTAATGTTATGTGTTAAAGAGCAAGTAGAGGAGCATGATGGTAGTCAACTTAAGAGAATGTAGAGATTCATGACTCTCCTGGGAAAAGACGAAGCTCTTAGCCGCAATTTGTATGGAAAATAATGACCTCTTGCTCTGCGGAAGCAGTTACTTTTTATCTGCGATCGACTGCACTGGTATGGCTTGGTTTGGCCTGCTATATGCTATAACTATGGAAAAGCTTTTCTTTGAGTTTACTTTTGTTAATGTAACTTTTTGTACAAGAGTCCCTTGTTATCCATAGAAAGGCTGAATAAAATCATTCTCTTCTTATTCTTCACAATTCTCAGTCTTTTCCCGAAGTTTTGCTCTGCTCTACCTACTTTTCCATGTCTCTGTCTATTCTGTTCTTGTCTGTCTGTTTGAATTTGACAGAAACTATTCGCAAAATTGTATTCCAATAACTCTCCACAATCAACTACGTACATATGTACATATCAAGTACAAACTAACAAAACCAAAATCTAAATCAAATTCACATACCAAACATAACATAACATAACATAGAGCACAAGTAAACATGGAAATTCTTGTTGACTAGGTAAGGTAAGTACAATACATGTGTAGTTGAAATTTGCAATAATATCCATGTATGTAGATGTAGCTACTTAAAGACAAGCTTTTAAGCTAGCATATTTGCAGAATTCAAGAAATGTGTTTACTGTGCGAGGAAAACTAACCAAAGGATATCAGAAAGTTTCTTTCTGTAATTTATGTATAACAAATGGAATCTCGGAATGTTTCCTTCCGGTAGAAAATATTTTTATAGGTTTCTTTTCTGTCCTGACTGTACCTTAACTTTTGGAGCATCAAAGTAGCAAACCTTGGAAAACTTGGAGAACGTTTTGCATGCATACATATGAATAAATACCTATTTACTATAACAGGTACTTTCCATATGTAGATTTCATAAGCAGATACAAGTACCTGCATGCAAGATCTTTCTGTGGTTATTGTATTGTTTGCATACTTTTCCATTTTCTACGCATTTAGTCTTCCTTAACATATTTAAATTTGTTCAGTAGCCTGTATGCATTTTCTAAAAGGTTTTATTAATTATTAAAACACACAAAGAAGATGTTCCTTTCTTTCTTTACAGTTTACATAACTAATGCATGAGCTAGCGCAAATAATAGTTCAGCTTATACTAATAATAGTTACTAAGGTCGTTTTGATCGTATCAAGGACTTCTGGAAATTAGTTTGACGAATCCGAGCACCAAAGTAAGTAGCAAAATGTATTACAATTACAGGACAGTAGATGTTAATAATACAAATACAAATACACGTACTAACTGACTCATCAACTCATTTCCTCCCTTTAATAATATAAGTGCCTATATCGTAAGTTTATATTTCCACTTTTTCTACTACCCACACAAAAAGCTACAATAGAAATGCGGGTTGAGTTGAGTTTGGCTTTAGATTTAGCTTCTGCTTTGTGCACCTGTAATAAGATAGCTACATGTTATTTAATCCATAGGGGCTCGTCCGTCTCCCCTTTCCGTTTCTCCAACTACACAACTTTTGCTGTGCTTTGCTTTATATTTTTCTCAAACATCAATACAAAACCAAAACACGAATTCTCTGCGCACTTAAATATTCTACCTAAATACGAATACAAAATCATACGTGGTGGAATAAATCTATTACACACATCACGTCACATCCTACTTTAGTAGGTATACATAGATAACGTAGTATACTAGCATTTTATATGCAAAAGGTACATTTTATTTGTACAGATACAAAAAAATCCAAATCCGACATCTTTTTAACTTTTTAGGGGCTATGTACATATATAACAGTCAAGCAAAGGAAGCTCTTTTGCTTGGCTATACAATACATACAACATAACAGGGAAAAGGGAAGAGGAGAGACTTAACATGTAGTTTGGTGTATTGTAGGAGATAGAGGCAACAGAAGATACATAGGACAGGACACATCCACAACAAAACAACATGTGTTCCCCGCTCAGCAGGTTTTTGCTCTCTAAGTTCATCCTTATCTTGAATTAGAGTATCCTGTCTCTTATTCAGACCTGCTCTGCTTCGGCTAGGCTACTTCCTTTCCTATTATTTCCTTTTTACGTACACACAACAGCAAAGCCATACCATGCCAGCAGCCTTGTCTTCCATGCCCATTCATTCATTTAACAAACTAAATGAATAGGAACAAGAGCAGAAATCTTGTTCACAAGGTATTGGGAACTAACTATTACATATTCTCAAATGTATTGCGGTGGTGTAAAATTTACAATGCAATTAGGTAACTCTAAATGCTTATACAGTAAGTGGGTACGCTTAGTAAGCTTGTACTTTTTAAGTGTACCTAAAAACATGGGCTATAGCAAAATAAGTCAAATATAAGACGCATTCGAATATAAGGCAAAATATTTTTGACACCTGTAAGGGAACTATGCAAAGTTTCTTTTACTAACTAACTATGAAAATCCTGGTGCATAATTCATATCAAAAGACTTTACCCGTAATTAATTTGTAGTGTATAAATACAAATATTTTACAATTAATGCAGAATAAGTGATATACAAAGACGTATGGGCTACTTAAGTCCATAATTCTGTCCTTAGTGGGATGTAAGGTACACAAAATTGAGATTAACTAGATTTTACTATGATTAGTTTTTGTACAAAGGCATGCCTCCTGTCCCTTCTTGACAAATTTTGATTTTGTTGAATTGTGAAGTAGTTAGTGTACTAAGTGCCATGCCTATATTGTAGGTAGCAATAATATGTAAATGTTTACTGTTTACCCATCAGATTAGCTTAACTCTGCTTTCTAACAGCCAGTTGTTAATAAACTAGTATGTGCCTCTTTACTTTTAGTAAGTAGAACAACTTTCGTTACTCATCTCATCCACAAAACGTAACTAGCGTATTCAAATACCAAATGCACAAATTTGCCAATACTCTTGTATAGTACGAAACCTAAAATGAATTAGTAAGCAGATCTTGAGGACTTTGAAATTACTGTATGTATGCAAGTGGAATCATCTCAAGACAACTCATTAGCAAAGAGGATGATGAGTTGGTTTCCAATTCCATTCACCAAGCTATTGATTAAGCTGTTACGGGCAATTGATGCAATTTTCAAAGAGCTGAGCTCATCTCACTTGAATTGAGTTGCTTTGGTTTGGTGAAATTGATTATAAGATTCCAAGATGCATTACGCTGATGAGGATGACTTTTATATAGTAAATTAACCTACAATGAGTGTATATAAATGAGTCTATACGGTCAATGGGTGCATTTACCTATAGGAAAGTTTCACTTTTAATTTGCTTTGTCTCAGTGTTATATATTTGCAGGTGTTTTTATGTCCACGTTAAAATATATGTATCCGACTCATAATTATCCGGTCTATTTCTCTTTTACAGTTTGTAATGGGTTATAATGTGAACGAAACATGAGCTTAGGACATTAAGATTGTATCGGTTAAATTTTTAAAGCGATTTTTTGCATTAAGATAAACATCTGGAAAATAGGGATGGAAATGCTGTCGTACAATATGGTTAAAGTAATTAATGCGGGACACCCACCTGTTTCCTGCAAAGTGGC
The DNA here is from genome assembly GCA_034694165.1 of Tomocerus mixtus. Lineage (NCBI taxonomy): Eukaryota > Metazoa > Arthropoda > Collembola > Entomobryomorpha > Tomoceridae > Tomocerus > Tomocerus mixtus. Next base: position 25,206 of record JAQFYC010001382.1, on the reverse strand, counting down.
CAATGGGGTCTTAGCAGACGGAAGTTCCGGTGCCCCAGCAACTTCCTTCTCATTGTGGTGGTTACCATTTGTGTGTGGATGATCTTGGTGGAAGAGACCCTCATCCTCCCGTTCGATGCGCATTTTAAAATCTGCTCAGATGGTAATTGTGTCACGTTCACGAGTTTATTTGTTTCCAGTCGACTGTGTGCAATGCAGGCAATTCAAGTCAAGTCAGTGGATGAAACTGCTACTGACAATGTCACTCTCCTTGTCCTCGTCTCTTCTGTGCACAATTCTTCAACGTATTTGCTATACTACAGATACATATACACTATACTAAGAATGAGTATTATAGTGAACTGTATCTAATGCACTGCAATCCTCCTCTCACTTTCGTATTCCTTTAGTTTTCTGTCAGTGAGCAAATGGAACGCAAATTGGTGGTGGTCCTCCTACTGTAGTAATCTGCCATGTGTTTGTATCTGTATGCATTGCGTGTTTTCGGAAAACAACAGTAGGCAGTAGGCAGTAGGAGTAGCAATGCCAATGGTACACAAAGAATTGACATGGAGAGCAAAGTAAAGCTTATTATGGCTATCCCGTCTCGTCCAGGCCAGTCTCAATGTTTCAACTTCCACTCACTCAAAATCACTTTCAGGAAGCTGTCTTGAAATGTTGAAGGACTCCTACTAATACTCACTTAGTTAGCATAACCTTAAGGAGCCTTAAGGAGAAGATGCAGTAGCGTGAGAGAGGATGCTACACATTCTCACTGACGCAACTCCACCCTTAGCTATAGATTCTTCTTTAGTTGAGATATTTTTCTCACAGAATCAGAGGAAATCTTCCTTAAGCCTTTGGAGACACAATTTCAACGGAAGTGTCTTGTCGCAGCAGCGATGATGATGATGCAGCTCAGATTAGATCTCCAGATCAAAAGAGCCTTGTTCACCATGGGACATGGGAAACTGAATTCTGAAAGAAATAGCAGATGTACACATTATATGTCAAATTCAAATATTTGAATACTTATTAGCAGAGTAAACACTTATAAATTGCTAATGCCAATTTAATACGCAAAAAATGAAGCGCAGTGTCATTTTTTTTCCAATGCAAATTGTAAAAGTCCTATCTATAATATTATAGGTTCCTATGAAACAGTTCTGAACAGTTCCAAGTTGTTAAAGAGACTCTCAGACTCACAGCCTATGTAAAGAGCACAACTATAGCTACTGAAATTCTGAAGACAAAATTACCTTTCAAGTGAAACTTTTATTCACACCATTGTTAACATAAATTAGATAGAGAGCTTCTCAGGACGTATGGTACACACAAATATTTGCTAAACCTTCATTCGTTCGTATTGCAAATACCAGATTTTGCTTAACATTTACTAATGAGTGGACAAATAATATGATTTGAAAATGAGTAGCAATAAGTACCTAAAAGTCTCCCTTTTATTACATAGTAAGTTGATAGTAACTGTCCAGCTATGAAGTAAATTAAATGAATTTAAAATTTGTGTGTCATGTATTTGTAAAGCTTCACATATGCATTTACTTACTTACTTGCCTAAGATTTTGCAAACTATATACGAAAGCTGCAACTTTTACTGATTCCTAAAGCAATAAACATGTTCCTAGATAACCATGCGATATATTTACATAAATGAGTTTTCTATTACATTGCCCTAGTGTTACATGCCTTAAGAAATAGTTTTAGTGTAGCAGTCGCCACCAATGAGCTTCGTAAGTTGTGAACAAATTGTGGGTAGGTACACACAATTACTTTTCATAATTGTATTTTATTAGTTGAGCATCCATCTTAATCTTGTCACAAACTCGACTAGCCATTAGACTATGTGTTATCCTGCTGGTGTCATGTCATTAAGAAACAGTCCGTGCTATGTTATTACTTATATTGGTCTATCACAGCACAGAATATTAATAATGTTGTAAAATACTCCTTCAATTACTGTATACGCATTGTAAGCAATTTGTAATACCTACATACAAAGTGCTTTTGGGTTTATAAACCTATAGGTATCTAGGATACTGCTTTATATTTGCTTAAAAGTAATAATCCTAGTGACTGATACAAAGTGTGAATTTCTCACGGTTGTCACAATTTCACACTATTGCAATGCAGCAGAACAGAACTGAAATACTAAAGTACCGTAGGCTCGTCCTCGTAAATGATCATCTTCCTCTGCACTCAACGCAACGACTCAACTGCTCTGTTTTTAATTCTTAAGCACACTCACTTGCTTATCTATAGTATTTTGCATTATGCTTGGTATGGGTTTATTGCTTTATGGATTTATGCACGTTGAGCCAACCAGCAAACTGTATAACATATAAGTGCACAACGCAACGGTGATATATTACAAACTTAAAATTGCAATTAACTGTTACGATTATTCGTATTTTGTTAAGAAAGAGGCTTCGTTGAAAATAATTGTATGTGCACAATGCTAAAGGTACCTAATTTACATTACATTTCATATAAGGTACCTTGTAGCTGCAATATTTACTTAAATATACCTACAGGCCTACAATTAGTGTCTATTTGCATATTTATACAATTATATTGCGTTATGTTGTCAATGTAACTTTAAAAATAAAAAAAGTTGCACGTTTGTATACATCTCGTGAATACTGTTTACTGTATATGTAAAATAAAGTGAGTACATAAAGTAGTAATAGTAATTGCCTCACCCTTCGAATTCAAATCAATTGAGATTAAAAGTTTTCCTGTCATGGCCTAATTTACTTACACTCTGTGTACTGATATCGATAATGCAATTCTAGAAGCATGTGAGAGACATCAACAAACCAAAGAATGAAAATCAAACCTACTTAAGGTAAACGGTAAACGTTAAAGGTACCGAAAGAATTACTAAATATATTGTAACTGCATTACATACTTATTAGTTACCTATTTATCTGTACAATACTACGAACATGCGATACGCTTACATTACAATACATTAGCTGAAAATCTAACTAACGTGACTCGAGTCGAGGAGAGGAGATTATAGGTAACAACTACAAACACAAGATAAAAATGCTGTATAATTACACCAACAATGTCTTCTACATAAAATATGAAGAACAAAACAAAAGAATTTGAATCGGCAATTGTAATTGTATGGTGATTAAATGAATTAGCTGTATATAATAGTATGTACAGAGTACAGCATGATAGTGTGGTGGACGACATACTTTTTAGGCTAATGTGCGATGATAAGATAATAAATCATAAAGCAGCCACTGCCTTCGTTTCTGTCCAAGTCTAACCTTATAGAAAAGCAAGGTACTGAAATTTGCCTAAGCTATCCTTCGTTTTATTAGCACATTACTCTGTTTCACCTCTTTCTGCATGCACCTACTGCATTGTTTATGTAAAATAGTAAGTAATATATAAGAGGGAGAGATGAAAGGCTGTTTTTCTCGATGAATTTAATAAGGTACTTAAAGAGCGATAGAACATTGTCGACGAAACTTGAACTACGAGGTAAACAGACATATAAATCCATTCATACGGAATAATACTCTTTTATGCAAACATCTCAACAACATCCCAATTGAAATTACTTACTGGTTTGGTTTATGCACACATACACACTTTACTATCTAGTAAGAGACGACAGAAAGGAGGCAATATGTGAATTGATTGTTAAATGGAGATGGATGGTTGTTAGAATCAATGGAGATTCCAGTTTATCATTCCATACTACAACAAAGCATATTATCCTACGATGTTTTTCCTTCTTCCTTTGGCTATATTAACATGCGATATATTACTCTTCTGTCTTGTTATCTTATGCAAATTACCATCTTTGATATTGGATTATATTGTGAGTAATTTTGAACAAACTTAATAAACTACTATGTTACATATTAAACTCTCACTAAAATTACTAAGGATGAATGCTTACACTAACCAAAAGAGACAACCTCCTAGTAGCTAAGGCATTTTATTACTCTACTCTAGAGCTAGGAGCTAAAGTAAGGTACGTTTATGTGTGTGCTACAAAATCCATACTGTAAATGTAAATGGCAAAGAAGCAACAAGAAAGGTAAAAATCAACTTTTAGTTAATGATCTTAAGTTTCGCCTTCTAGCCATTATTTCGCGTGTGCTATTTTTTATGGAATACTATGGCTATCACTACAGAGTAGGAGTAAGAATGATTTTACTTGTATTTTATAGCTGTTGCTGGCACTCTAAAAGAACAATACACACTTCTTACCATATGGTACATACTTAGCGCTATGTATACTACTATGTATACGCTAGTATCGGACCGCATTTGCCGGGTTGTGGATATTTTATATTCTAATTGAAACGGGTAGACTTCCAAAGCAATAATAATATGCAATTCGTTTTCATTAACTCAGGTACTAACTTTTTAAATTCCTTTATCTACCTTAACATATTCTGACTGTAATACTATAGAGGTGGCAGCATTCAACTGTAGTGCATTTGCATAAGTAGTCATAAACCATCAAAAGAACCGTTCATTACACCTTTGCCGTGATTTTAGATGCATTATTCATAATTTACAAATGCTTACGTTAGAATACTTAATAGTCAGCTCGATTGTCTCATACAAAAGTCCATAAAGACGAAACACAATTAAAAATTGCACACAATTACTAACGCTATGTATGATAAGATTGATGTTTTGATTTGAAAAACTAAATAAATGTTTCCAAAAACACTTTTCCTATATTATTTTGTTTATTTAAAAGGAAGCTATTCAACGTAATTAAATTATAACATGCCGTGGACTAATAATATCCAATAGAGTTAAATATGTAGGTTATCATGGACACTGGCTAAATATTATTCAATATAAAACGGAAAAATAATAGAAGCTACTTCTCAGGAGTCCTTATTACCTTAGTATGTCTTACCTACGGCATAGCCACACTACTTATATAGACTATGGAATATAATTGTACTATTGTACTACTACTGTAATAAAGTTAGTGAGTATAGTTTCCACACAAGAATTGCTAAGCTGCTAAGCTAGTATGGAAATGATCCCACGATTACTATGTAAATGCATCAGTGAACTTTACTGTGAGATCTTCATCGAATATCTTAGGGTATAATAAGGTATATGGATAAGTACTATAGTGGTATATTGTCCATTTATGGTTCTCGCATGCCTGGGTTGATAATCTAATTCATTGCGTAACTGTTTTAGTACTAGGCGCAGTAAAAACTATACTGGAGCTCCTGACACGTAAAACACACAGGATTTGCATATTATCTTCCAGTTTATAGTTAATAGGTCTTTAGCCTTTCTCTTTAGTCTTTAGGAATTTGGTAAAAGTTAAGTGCTATGGTTAACTTTGGTTTCGTTTTCTTAGTCTCTCATGGCTTAGGTTTAGGTTACGGTTAGAGTTTAGAGTTGAGCTGACTTCAGCTTATATGCGAGATACATACACTAATGTAGTAACCTTAGTACATACTTAACTATTTCTTGGGCTCTCTGTTGGCTTTGGCTTCCCTGGCCTGTTGCCATTCACACGGGAAAAATTCTTTGTGATGATAAAACTCATTCTGGAGCTGACTAGAGAAAATATTCATACATAACTTCGCAGACATTACATTACCCTAAATGCAATGTCGACAAACAGACCAGTAGCACTGAACTGTGTGTATGTGCATATTAACTAGACTACAATACATAGCATAGAATGGAATTTTACGGACTGCAAAACTGGAGAAAGCCATTCCCCTCTACTTTACGTTAGTTACTGAAGTTAGGTACATTACATTAGATATTAGTTTTTCTCTTTTTTCCCTTTATGTACTTACATAGTTGTTTCATCGTTTCATCGTTCCATCCTAGTTACTCACTAACATATACATTATCTACATAAAATACGTTTCTTGTGGAAAAAACTAAAGAAAAGATGTAATACAAGACAAGGGATTTCCATTATTATCCTATTTTATAGGTATAAGAACTAAATTATGTATGTATTATAATAAACGAGTTCATTTTAATAGATGGAACAGAGCAGCCGTTCATTCCGTAAACTGTTTAGGGAAAGACTTTTATTAACTAGATATTAATAATATGCTTTCGTTTCAGTTACTAAGTACTTTAAACCGAATAACAGTAGCGAGGTCGTTTCAGAAGGTATGTACATGTTAGAGTTTGTATTGTAATTCCGGTTGGATTAACTTAAATCGACCAAAAGCTACTGACTTTTCTCAATTCATTCAAAAGAACACAGGAATTGTACCGTTTTTCCCGAATTATACCCCCATAGTAAATAATTGGCACCTCTACGCCTGTTTCATTCTCCTTTGAAAAAAAAATTGCACAATAAACCAGAATAACGCATTGAGAAAACTATTTAGCTTCCAAAATAATTTGCAATTTGTACATTTTTGGGAATAAAACTTTCAAAATGTCCTAAATAGGGCAACTGTTTCAAAAAATTGCCTAAACATAATTTCTATTGAACTATTTCGATAAATACGGTATTCAAAGTTTTAAGAGTGTGTACTTTGGAGACCCATGCTTATGTATTTATGTAATTTAAATTAATGTAAAACAAACTCGAATTCCAATTGAAACGCTAACACATTTAATAGCTTAGAATGTTCTTGTAACTTAGTGAATGTGAAGTTGTAGTAAAGAAATTTTATTAGCTCTCAGAAGTTAAACATCAAGTGTGTATGTATGTACACTGTGTAGATAGTTAGTATATAGGCAATAATACACGTAGCTGCACAAGTTTAAGAATGTAATGCGACTACACAACAACACAACATAGCACTTAATGGTGACACAGCAAGTGAATACACAGCTATAGAATGTAAGAAAAGTTTGTACACTTTGTACAGCAGTAAAGGTATTTATTGAAGGAGATTTAGAATTTTTGTTGACATTTTGCTGCCATAACATAACATGATACGATAATACATTCCTTATCACAATCACATAGTAGCACACCACACAGCTAACTGCCTAACTAAATTAAGTTTCGGCTTCCGATTCAATTAGAACCATAGAACCAGGTATGCCATATACTCCTTACTGTACTTGTTACTTTCTGGCCAAGCATGGCTTAAAGTTTTATGTATGCAAACTTTTTACAGAAGAAAGGTAATATTTTTTGCAATATCATGCGAAGTTTCATAGATACATTCTTGGATAGAGGAGGTATGGATTTCAACTCAACTAAACGAGCCTCTAGAGTCATTACATTACATTACAGTGCTATGTACACAATTACAATTCAAATAATGATGTAGATTAGATCTTCTCACAAGTAGTTTTTCTCTGTGCAACACTAACACTACCTACGTTTCCATTTTTCTCCAACTAATGTATATGTAATGTCTAGTCGATGAGATTAACATTAGAAACATCATACCACATCACATCAGCTTGCTACTTACATACATACTAAACTAAATATCTCGACAGAAGTTTAGTGTATTGTACAAGCCTCAACTACTAGTACATATAGTAATTTACAACCTGTTCACGAATGCAAAGAGAATTTATGACAAACTAAACCTATCTAACTGTTTCCTTTTCCGTCTGGCTTGATTTGATATAATGTACCTACTTACTTACTCTAAACTTTGCATGCGAAATCTAAACCTGCTACTGCTATGTTAGGGTAAAGTTGATTGTTTTCTTCGTGCGTTTATTGTGCTCCTTATTTTACTATTTTACTTTGCAAAAAGTTCTATACTACAGTACTACTGTGCAAACTCCTTTACATAAGTAATACCATACCATACCATACCACAAATAGCCAAGCTTAATCTTTACCTTTTTCAATCTAATCCTCAATCTCCGCGTTTCTTATTATCTTAACTGTCTTTTCAACACTAAAATTTTATTTCAGGGAAATCATCATTAAATAAAACACAAATGGACGTAGGTAAGTAAGTAAGATGGTTTGGCAGTTTTAACAGGTGCGTTGACTTTGAAAGAGTACACTTGTTATTTTTAGACGGAGTTAATGACAGATACAACTAGCTAACCTATATCCGCGCACTATACTCATTCAATTCAATAGAAATCAGTCAAAACAATATTTGCTTTATTCTTGCTAACTCAAAGTAAGGAAGAATTCAGATTTGGCAGATAAGTAATGTAGGTTTGCAGAAAGTCTTATATCGCCTATAGTAGACAAATTGTGAATACAATTAGAAAGGATAAGTTACATTTTCTGTAGTTGTATTGTATGTAAGATATAATTTAAATAAACTTTAGATTAGCACAAGAACAGCGTTTGGCTGGCCTGACTTTCGTTGCGTTGCACTTGCCTGCAATTTAATGCGTTCGATAATCCATTCAAGCGTATAATTGTAAATTATTTGGTACCTATACTACTTAATACCAACGTAAAAAGTACGTGTGCATGAAGCTACGACTACAACCAATCTATTGCAATGTAATCCAAGCAGGGATTATGGATATTCTTCTAGAGACAATATTCTTTACTTATCGTTCTTCAGATTAGTTTGGGATTAACCGTTTCCTCCGCTAGTTCAGTCATGTCTTCTATTAAGGATGAGCATCAATGGTATTATGAGAGTAAACATTTCCATCCATTATCATAATGAAATCTATAATTCATGTAACCCGGTTGAACTGAGCTGGGCTCACTTCAATTTCAAATTCAGCTTCACTGCATTCTCTTGCTTTTGGGTAATGTTACAGCTTTCCTTCATTTCTCAATTCAAATACTTATACGTACGTTTAATCCACATGCATTTATATGCATTGCTGTTCTATATAGTCGGTACTTATGTCGTAGGCACCGATTCTTGCTTTCCACATTGGATTATTCTAGGTTAGAACACAATTTACAATTTTTTGGAATCCCTAAAGGATTGTAGTGTTTTCTCAGAATATAATGTAAAACATTTCCTAATTCCTAATCTAGAGATCCGCATCCGACAGAATGTTTGATTTGACTGATCGTCCTTTTTAACTTGGACATATAGATTAAATAGCCCATTTAGTTGTCTCGTACTCGTATACTCAGCGAAATGCTTTACAAATTTTGATAGCACTCAATCTCTAAATTTCAGAACGTAGTTGTTGTTAAGCACTTGTTATTTGTCTGGTGATACCTACGTATAAAATAATACACGTATTTATCATGTAGGATAAACAAAGTATTATACATTAGTAACTAGTTGTTTGTAGTATGTAATAATATAATACTGGGATTTGTATGTCCATTCTTACATTCAAGGATTCAACATTACATTATTATAGTCTGACAGTTGTGTAGTGTACTTTAGTGGAGTAAGTATTCGTGTATCTGTCCCGTACGTAGTATTTATTTACAAGAACTTGTTACAGATACATCTTAAGTCTTGAGAAGAAGAGAAATGTAGTAGGTATTTGAATATTCTGTCTCTGTAAGTATCTGGATTGTTGAGTGCACTTATTTGCAATACAAAGTGCACTTTCCTGTAAACTACTAGAATATTACGACAATAAACAGTCACATGCTCATGAGAGTTGACTTGAAACGACAGCTCACTGTATCTGTAAGCACAGACTCACATCCATCACTCTCCTCTCCACTAAATACAAGACTTAGACTAACGTGACATACAATTCCGTACAAAGATACTATACTTTACCCTTTTAACTAATGTGATAAGTATAATTCAACATTGTATAATATTATAAGTAGTAAGTATATAATGACAATGACAATCTTCTGCTTATATGTATATGTAGTAGAATAGAATTGAATAAATTGAGCCAAAGGGTGTAATGTAATTCAAATAGCTCAAAGTGCGACACGTACCTACATTATATAGGTACGTACCTTGATTCTTGATCTTTAAGAGCTACGCATAGTTACGTACAATACCTACATAGTTCCATTTCTATGACTTTACCAGACGAAACCACATTACAACTACATATACAACAATATTGTTCAGACCAGGCCATTGCCAGTGCAGACATTATACAGTCAGAAGTCAGACAGAATTACTTAGCTTCTAGGTATATGCGTACCTTACAAAAGAATTACATTAACATTCTGGTCAACAGGTCACATCGTATTAAACACAATAAATTCAAGGCAGGCAGGCATGTCATCGGAATTCCAGTCAGAAAACCATAGCATTGCATAGCTACCCTTTATACACAAGTTGGAATGCTCTATCAACAGCTTTCATTGTTGTTTCGTAGAAAATATGTTTATTGAAGTATAGTAGCAGCAATAGTAAAGTCAAAGTCACAAGAGCTTACTCGATTTCTAAACGAATTAAGATCTGTCTCTATCTAACTAATACCTTAAGTGAAATATGTGTGCATGAAGAATCAACTAGTAGTTAAAGTAGTTAGTGCTGTAATTTAATAATGTACTATAGTAGTATAGTTATAGTTAAGTTACCTATTTTATACGCATTTACAAAATATTTGTAGTACAAACCTAAGAAATGCTGGCTAATATAATGGTAATTGTAAAATGAACTGTTAAACCTTTAATAGTAGGTACCTGCTACATATAAATGGATATTGACACATAAAAGGGAGACCAATGTATGAACTTTAGCCCAAACTTGCGAAATTTAGCAATTACTATACAAAACTGCAACATAGTACATATTATGTGTTTTGTATCCTACATACATACAATCGGGATACGAAAGATATTATTTATCCTAGTACGTGTGTGGTTTCGTGTCATTTTCGAGTTAGCCTCTTTGCTCCTTGTGTTGCGTTGCGTTCCTTTGCTACAGGACATAAATAAGTGATAAATCTGAGGAAAAGTGTGAGAGAACGGTTTAGTTTCTTTGGTTTGCGCACAATCTGCACTCGATTGCCCATAGACATAGACACATAAGGGAATTTAGGTTTTCACACTCGTACATTTACGAAGTATACTTTGCCCTGCTATGGCTAAATGAATTTGAATACATCCACAATTTAGAAGACAATTTAACTAGAACGTTTGCACATAAAGTACGCTAAAATTCTTTCCAGTCTGCAGATAATAACTGAACCAGACTGGCGTGGCGAGTTGATGACTACGTTGCATGCAACATTTCAAACTAAGTTTCGTAAATACTCCTACAAAATACATTTTCTTGGCTTTCACTATACTAAGTGTATATGTTGTAGGCATAAGAATTAACTGATGAGAATATACACAATATTTGAAATTCTTTAATGATCGTAAAACCTACATTTTGAGTTAACAGCAAATAAAAAACGTTAACTGAAAAAAACTGTATGCCCTAGATGTGCTAAATTAAAGTTTATAAATTCATTTCTTGTAAAATTGTACTTTTCATTAATTCCTGATAAAAAGTTGGGACATAAAAAGAGTTTTGGGCTTTGTACCACCAAATGTATCGGAAAACTTTTTCTTGGGGAATTCTGAGCATGTTACCGAGGGATATCAAATTTTCCTGCAACATATACATCCCAAAGGGTCGTAAAGAGTAAGGAGCTTCAATTAAGTTCGCTGATTGTGTGTACTTTACACTTGTGCCTCACTGAATTGAATTTGCATGACATGGCATGGCACCTCACCTTGCAAACACATCCACACTGTTATGTTATTCTGCTATAGTACTGTAACGTAACCTGATTGTTCTTTTACTTATATTATATTGCACCTAAAAATAGTTTACATATAAAGGGAGCTGTAATGTTCATCCTATTGTTATTACTCTGCAGTCAGCCAAACCAGAATACATGCAAAGTAAATAGTAAAATGTAATTTATTTCTACACTATCAACTCAATTCAATTCAACTATTAACGGAAATGAAGTCTAAAGATTGACACCTGATTCCGCAATTAAGGAACACCCCTAACCTACCTAAATAGGAAGGCCAAACTAAGCTGAGAAAATATACCTTTACAATTTACAATTAATGCACTACATTCAAGAAACATTAAACTGTCCTCTTTTCTTTGTCATCCAATTCACAACCCATTCGCAACACACTACAGTGCAGTCGTCTGGCTTGAAATGCAATGCATTCAACGATATAACATTCAATAGAATAGAGTAAGAAACTGTAAAATGACCGTATAGCTCCGTTCTTTCATCCTCCTTTGATTCGTTTATAATAAATGTGTATAATATACTCATAGAGATAAATACAAAGATATTAACTACACACAATTAAAATGGATGCCCTTATAAAGGAGATTGTATTCAGATATACGCACACTACATACAATGGAGTCAATAATTAGTAAATATAGTAATAATAAGACATCTATACACTGCCTGTGTATTTATTAGCATTGATAATGCTTATAGACTGTAAGGATACACTTTGTACACTAATTAAACTATAAAAAAGTAGCCAAGTGAGTATAAATTGAATGCAAGCAATCGCAACTCACATTCGCACCTATATTAACATAGAGCTAATGGTTTCGGCTATTAAATCATCCTAGAAAGTACATATAGAGAATAATTATACGCTCAGCCTTCCTACAGCAGGTGAGTGTAATAAATGTGATATCAATACAATACAAACTACAGTAGACACATAGGCGAAGCCAAGCCAGACGCGCAGATAGTTAAGATAAAAAAGTTGTCTATAAACAAACAATAAAAAAGGAGACAAGACAAGACAAACCAACTTACATATGAACAGAATAGAACAAACAAGTAATCTCTTCTGATTCTTCTGAGTCTTCAGTCTGACCGGTCTGTTCTGATCTGACTCTTGCTTTTGGTTTTGCATATGCATGAACTTTATTGGTCAAAACTGAAAACTGAATACACTTTCTCTCCACTCCATTCCACTCAAAATGACAGAACACAAACAAAACACAACGCAAGACAACACTAAGTAGTCAATTCCAATCCAAGTTCACAATGTAGATCTCAACTCAAGTGGAAGTAAGTGAGGGGAAGAAGCCGACACAAAATACAACAACATTCACTCACTCTGTTGTTGTTTACTGTAGTATTGTAATTCTATGCAGCTATGTACTATGTATGTACTGCCACCGAATGCACTTGACTTGATTATGAATCCTCTTGAGAATCATGAATAAGAAATAGAATGGAACTGGTATTATGTAGAGTAGAGATAATATTTATTATGTGTAAGAGCAGCTGAATCTGAATGTGTGATTCTGAGTCAATCTCTAGCCTGGCATGGCCTGGCCTGGCAAGATGATTGCAATTATCTTGTATTACATTTAGCAGAGCAAGGCAAATTGGCTGTTTAACTGACACTGACAGTCAACAGAACAGAACAGAAAACAGAGAGTCAGTGAATCGAATAGATTGAGTTGACGGTGTCTGGCTGGCTGGCTGACGTTGGCTGTGTTGAGTTGATTATGACTTTGACTAGAATTAAGTTAAGAAAGAGTAGGACTTGATTTTAGTTGATATGTGACGCTGACTACCTTTAGTAGTTCTGTAGTAATACCTGTAGTATCTGTAGGTATAGCTTAATATAATACCTGGCCCTACTTCTACAGTCACAAGTACAAATAAGTACAAACTACAAACACTATTTCTCTTTACTTTTTGAGAGGGAAGAAATTGTGAGCTTTAGTTGAATCCTTTACTTACGATTAGTTACTTAAGGTAAGGATAAGCTAAAGGAACAGCTAAATACACAAGACAAGACAGACTGACACTTTACTAGTGCACATGGGGTGCAGCAGTAGTAAACTAAGGAAAAACTAGTGAGATGCCTAAGTTAAATAAATGTGCTTTCCATGTACCTACGTACTTACACACATACATTACGTCTACTTACGTACTTACAACTTATGTACGTACTTTTATGTGTATCGTATTGTATATGTATGTATGTGTGTGAGATTTTTCCATTGCATTGCGTTACATTACATTATAATGCGATGAGTCGAGGAGGGGGTGACTCTGACTCTTTACTGGGACTGGGACTTCTATTCATTTTCTATTTACTAGCTCTGTCCTGTTCTGTTATACAGTTTACAGTACACTGTAGTGTAGTCAATCCAATGTTTACATCTCATCTCGTATCACAATCACAGGGGATACAGTTCGAGTCTGAATGTATATTTAAATTCGCATTTCTGTTGTTGTTGGTGTTATACTTGCCGATTATATATATCTTAAGCTCTTTTTACATTGTAGCTACTTATATATGTACATTTTAAGTATTAACACTTTAACGAGGTACAGATGCATATGAAAATAGTAATTACTTATTTATCAAGTTGAGGTGTATTTGCATTTGCCATAGGAAGTGTAAGTTCATTATTCGTCCATTTGATTGTTCAAAAATGATTTGTTTTCTGCTAAAAGAATGAAAGATGAGGAATTGCATAGAAGTATTAAAAGGACGAAGTATATATCTGTAAGTGGGCAAATTTGTATTCAAGACAGACATACTACAGTAAAGAACAGACAAGGCGTTTTTAACATTGCCATTGGCATTTAGCACAAATGCAGTAATGAGGGGGGAAACTATTTAGCTGGTTCCTATATAAAGAGTCTATAGACAAGAAGGTTGTTTTCAGTATAGCTTAGAATAGATTTGAGATTTCTTTTTCAATCGTCAGCATTAATATGCTGATTTGCAACTGCAAGCTTTTCAAGAAGGAATTTAAGATCGCTACTGATGAATTTTCTCTATGAACCATAGAATCTATAGATGAATAAAGGTTATAGGAATAGAAATGTGTACACATCTACTAGATGTATACCGTTTTAATGTGAGAATGAACTTGAAGACAAGTTGAGATTGGCTAACAAGAGAAGACACCTGAGTCATCCCTTCTTGTTTTTTATCTGTACTGTATTTTCTTAAGTATTTTAATATTTTGGCACTCATCCCTTGCCTTCCCAGGACTTTTATGACACGTCTGCAATTTATCTATCTATAGATCTATCCATTTTCTTTATTAGAAAAATTGCGATGTTATCTACTCAAAGAAAAATTAATTCTCTGCGAGTAAAAATGTTCTTTCTACATTGTACGTAGGAACATACATACTAAATATGTATGTATAGTCGCCTCTATAAAATCGTATAGATTTGAGAATTCATTTGAATTTTGTTTGTGTGAAACTCGATTTCTTTGTGTGTATTGTGGTTTGGTTTGTTTTGGGTGGAATTGGAAAATGTTGCGTTGTAAATTTAATTCGCAATTTATATTAAAAACTTTCGATGTTATGTACGTTGCGTTGGTCAAAGTTGATATCTAATTACGCTTTTTGCTCATTTCAATACAAAATTCAAGCTAACAATAAATAAATGGTAGGGCCAGGGTGATTAATCACACTATACAACACTACATTAGCATGTTTGTTTACCTTTCCACAATTACCTTTACACTATTCTGCAATATAACCAAAACAAACCACACACAAACATAGTTTGCAAATAGAAAACGCTTTCAGTAGCTTTTCTGTGCGGTAATGATGTAAATTACATCGGAAATGCTGACGTATGCAGTAATTGAATGGAAATTAATTTTATTTTTTTCATTTCATACTAGCTTTCGCCCATCCAGATGTAAAATTGTACATAACCCAATTGCTAGCATTACATCAATTGCGCTGTATGCATATTCACATACCTATACCTACATGTAATTACTAATTGCCGATTACCGACAATAAAATTTGTTGTAAGCCACTTTATTTCATTTGCAATAATATTTTATATAACTAATATTACTATGTATGTAGGTTCAGTTACGTCGACATATTTGTATTTAAAAAAATAAAGAGAAAAGATTTCGCCAGATGATATACTTAATTAGCTTATAAGTACGCAAACCATAATAATGTCCTTTG
This sequence comes from Tomocerus mixtus, assembly GCA_034694165.1. Lineage (NCBI taxonomy): Eukaryota > Metazoa > Arthropoda > Collembola > Entomobryomorpha > Tomoceridae > Tomocerus > Tomocerus mixtus. The sequence continues at coordinate 9,427 of JAQFYC010001382.1, read as the reverse complement.
CAGTAAAAGGAGATGTTATTTTACTGTAAGCGTAAAGCTAATTGTATTTAAATAATTAATTAACATAAAAGTACCTTCAGCAATCAAGATGAGCCTTGCTGTCTCGTCATGTCAGCATTAAGCATTATCGATCACGATAAGGAATGAGAATATTATAAAAAGTGATAGAAACATCCATTCGTACTAACAAGTAAGTAGAATAGTTAGTGAGAAGAGCCATGTTGTTGTTACAGTATTTAATATTTCCAAGTTGTACGCGTGAGAGCAATCTTTGATTTTGTTTATTTGACTTGTTCCCATCTGGCAAGGTCGTTACATGGAATAAGTGTCTATTCTAATAGTCGACTCGCCATGGACATCAACAAGGAAAGATTCAAAGCGTGGTGCACGTACTATATACATACATGCAACTACTACAATAGTGTGTTTTGTACACGTTTGTTATTAAAGACGCATTTGCCTGGGTGTACCTACACAATGCACATGTAAAGAATTGATATTGGATTCTGTCTGTTCTACTGCGTATTTATTTACTGCCAGCATGCAATAGATTGTGTAATGTAAGTAACTGATATCGAAAGATAAAACTTTATTGCAAATAATATTATGGAATCGTAAGAAACTACAGACCACTCAATGATGTAGGTAGGAATAACTAGGTATGCACTTTTAATAAAAGAGTGTGTGTAGCGGGATATTTATTCCCTATGTAACTATGTACATACATTATAAGTGGTAGGATAGGAAAGCAGACGAGGAAAACATGCTACTGGCTAATTAACATCAAAACTTATCACGAAAATTCCTATGCTACTTATATTACGGTTTGTAATAAAAAGAAAGAATGCTGACGTTCCGTCCGACAATACGAGATGAAGCCAGCCCAAGCCCAGGCCAGGCCAGTATGTTGATAATCTTATTTCTTTTATTGTGCACTTAAAGAATAATATAAGATATCATTGTGGTGAATGTTTGTATCAGCACTTTAGCTATTGTATTTCATTAGTTAGTAATTCTTATGTATGTGTCTTTATGGATGTTTGTATTTATTTACCTAAAGGAGAAACTTAGGATGAGAAATATACATACTTGTATAGGTATATTATACATATATTATGTGCTATTGTATGTTATGCTGTGTTATGATCTATAGAAATGTTTTTTTCTGACTCTTTGCTTTAGCCAGGCCAGAGCAGGGCAGTTCATGTGAATGAATACATTATAGTGAAACTTGAAACTGTCAAACGAGTTTTTGCTTCTTGAGCAAAGTAGAATTTATCTTTAAAGAGAAAAATGCTCTCTTACTTAAGGAGATGAGTCGCATGTGCCTTTTCATTATAATGGCAGATTGCTCATATTTCAATTTTAATTTGGCAGATTTATGTCTCTTTAACTCAACACAGGGGGATCCAAGAAAAATCTGTGGACTGGCTTGGATTGAGTGACTGAAACTTCAATTTGTAATTTGGAGTGCGTGTGTGGTATGGGATAACATCCCATGATTCTAGAAGCATTCCAAGATCAAAGACAAAAGAAGAATCAATACATTCCATTCTTTCTGGTTGATATGACCCAGCAAAGCAAATCGTGCTATAAAATTCAGGCAAAAAGCAATCGTAGATATTATGGATGAAAGAAACATATTTCTTCTGATAGTCCTTACTTAGGTAGCTGTTAAGTTAAGTAAACTAAAGCCAACAGGACAGTAGGCATAAAACTCGAATTCAAATTCAACTTCAACTCTCGATTCTAGAAAGTGTTTCAATGATATTTGAATTGGTTTTTCATGCAAATCAAAAGCCATTTACTTAGGAAGAAAGTGGATAAATCTTAAACGGAAAATATTTTCAGTCGTTTTATTATCAGCGACTGCATTGCAACGATGCAATTTCCTAGATTTCAAAATTCTAAGCTCAGGTCCTAAGTAATTTGTCTTTCTGCATTTCGTTGTGTGCGATGAAATGCAATGCAGCAGTTAGAGTTACTATTGCTTATTTAACTCTTACAATAATCAAACCAAGAACTAACGAAAGTTTTTTTCGTTCTGCTGCAGGAAATCTTTTGTTCACATTTCACATCACATCACAGCTAGCACCTTTCTACTGTTATTTCATTCAAATTAAATCAACTGTTTTGAGGGAAATTAAATTAACTCGCGGTTTCCTTTTTTACAAACATAACATCCCTTCATCATCCTTCATACAGTTATTATGCATTTACATTTACAAACACGGATTTCTTTATTCATTGCCACTGTAACTACATAGTGCATGCTGCATTAGCTGATTGTTGTGAGAGAACCTGGCATTTATCTGTCTTATTAGTTGAAGTATGGTATTACAGTTTTTACAATTACATGCTTGCATATAGGCACTCTTTTGAATTCGTCTAACTCTGCATCACAATTTGCAAATTAACGTTAATGTCGCAAGATATTTGGGAGAACTTGTATTATTTTTCTCCAAAAATTTTATATTCAGATGTTTAATTCTTTTTATTTCTCTTCTTGATTTGCATTTTGTACACATGCCACAGGCAGGTATCCCTCAACTTGGAACGATGAGCTCAGCTTTGGCATTTTACTTTGTTGTTACTAAAAGTTAAGCTGTTAGTGTAAGAATTTCCAGTTTGCGGTGTCCATAGCGAATATCTATAGGTGCATATGGATTTAATGTGCTGCATTTGCCATATAAACCCTAGAAAAACATATTGGTACTACTACTTCATTTTTTACCTTTCTTCAGATTAATATTCGTTAAGGACGAAAAGAATAAACAATTACGCCCGGTTTATATATTCGTTAAGGACGAAAAGAATAAACAATTATTAGCATTGAAACAAGAGACCCCTATGCCAATGATGTTGATAGTACATGCCTACGACATACACGAGTCCCAGCAGTACTATGAAATTTTTCGCCTGCAATTAACTATTTGCATATCATATTACTGCAGAAATTCATCTTCATTTCATGCTTAGAGGACAATTAAGTAAATAAACAGTTATTTACTCGAGATTCTGCTGTAGCTGTGCTGTGATTTTAACGGAATTCGTTATGCATACACAAAACACAACACACACACTACTTATCCTTAATCTATCTGTTTAAGGAGGCAATAAAATTAGCCGCAAGTACTAAATAAAAAATACGAACGTGCTGCAGGTACTCTTATTACGTTCTTGGAATTGGAAGACGTTTGTATTCCCGTTGACTTTTACTACTTACAAAGCAACTTACGTTAGGTTATGCTTATGTTATGTACAGTACAGGTGTTTGTATTTATGTTACTTATTTGTTTAGGAAGTTAAATGACAAGATCATACTGTATAAATAGTGAGAGAAACGGATTCTTTTCCCTTGACAAATATCCTGGCATGGCCCCATACCATTATGCTTAAAAGTTAAACAAAAAGGCTGTTCTATTTATCGTTACAGTAGTAGTCTAGTAGTGCGTTTTAGGTTGAGGTTGTAATGATAATGCAATTAGCTAAAAGGAGGTAATTGGGTATGAAACCTCATAATTTTAGCAAATTTAGCAGCTTCAATATGCTAATTTTTAATTTAGAGGTGGTCTCCTCCTGGTTTGCGTGACTGCGAGTACCAAGTCTAAATAATTAGCAGATTACTTTGTTTAGAGTACAATATTCGTTATATTTTGCATACAAAATGAGTGCACGTTTGGTAAATATGTAACATGTAACTGCTGTGGTTCTCTAAAGCATTTATTTGCTCCAATTTCGCTTCAGAACCTCATTGTCTACATAACTGAATTAGCTAAATGGCCTCTGATATGAAAATGCTGACTATGAACGAATAGGGAATCCAATTTGCGAGGCCCTTTTTCACTGTATCTTATTTTCATACACTACAACTCATTTCTAGTATGTACTATAGAAATAAAGCTCTAAAAACTAAATAGCATACCAAAGGTTTCCCATTAAAGCTCATTAAATTCAATTTTGACTTCTGTCTTGTGATGCTAGCGTAGGAACTTCCATTCATAGGTACGTGTTTACGTGTTTACGTGTTAGAGCAATAAGTATGTGTACAAATGAGCAGATGCTCCAAAATCAATAGAAACCAATCAAAGTCAAAACAGAGGCAGGAGCGTGCAGAACATGATATGTGCCCCAGTTTAACTTTTCAAACATGTTACTATCAATTGCACGCTTGTCTTAAAGATTCCTAGATTGCCAAAATTTTCGAGGCAGTGATTTTATTTTCTAGAACTTATCTATCGACAATCTGCTAACTATACAAACCGCAAACAACTGTATACTATAGGACATTTACTTCTGTGCGTGGGTATAGTTAACTAACTTCTGTGTAAATGTATTTAGTAGTTAGGTATATACGAAAACTAAAGTACCTCTGCTTTTTATCAATCCGAATCAATATAGGAAACAAGAAAGGAGTTGATAGTTGAGAGAAGAAAGAACAAGAACATAAGAAAAGTAGAAATAAAATAAAATATGGACTAGAGGAGAAAAAGTGACTAGTACTTCTGAACGGCAGTTCTTTTCTTTCTGTGATTCTGAGTGCACATAATAAACTGCCTTCACTACTGGGCTTTGTGTGATGGGAATGAGAAAGAGTCGGGAATCTGAAGAAAAGAAGAAGTCGATCGAATTGGAGATAAATTCCCGGAATGTCTTACATACATATACATACAAATACACACTACTATACAAAGACAACTGCAATCACACAAATATCGAATCTAGAGTATAGGTACATAGAAAGACAGACAAGACAAGACAAGGATCTCCTGGTTCAGTTCTAGTTTCCGCCAGACCAGTATATTTCATTAGATAGACAAGGCGAGACTAGAAAAGCTGAGGAACTCCACAGAGCACTCCAAGACCAAGACACACACACAGCAATAGCTCATAATTCAAAAATATGAACTTCAACTTACAGACGCACCACAAATGGAATAGTAATATGTAGGGATACCGATATCGATATTTACGCACAAAAGTTACAGAACACTACACAACATTGCAAATCTGAGTTTGCTTTCCTATAGCAAACAATTTAAATCTTACATGCCCAATCCACCATAAATCTACATACATATTGTATATGTACATATATCAATATGAAATAGGACAATGATAAATGTACTATGGGTTGGTTAGGTTTACGGAGTCAACTTTGCTTTACTGATTAATATAGCTACTTGATATTCCACATTCAACATTCAATTCACTAAATAGTACGATGAATACAGTATGAGACATAGCATAAGCAAATGGACATCTTCCTTGATTTTAGCACATTGAAATTTTCAATGTGCTATCCCTATCTCTCTATACAGAAGGATCTGTAGTACAAGCTGAAGGGAACTTCCCTCTGCTAACAATAGCTTCAGTTCTGAATTCAGAATGCGCAAAAATGCGTAAATGCCTCATGATTTATGGAGGTAATAGCCAGCAATATCCCAGTTATTAATGCATGTTGTGCACAAGGATCTGTATGTAACTGGCTATGGGATGCTTTGGTTTGGTCGCTTCTCTTGCATTATTTTAGTAAGGAATGGTGCAAACCGCAGTGGATTATGTATTATGACATGGCAATGGAAAAACTAAAACCACTGAAACCGAGCTCAGAGAATGGGACTAAAATTCTAAGCTTCGTCCTGTTTTGTTTTGTTCTGCACTGTCTTTCTACAGAGCCTCGGTTAGGATAATATCACAATAAATGTACCTTTGTATAAATGCATTTAGAGCTAGAGTTAGGTTACTACATGGATTCAGCTTGTTAGTAGTGTGTTGTATTACTTATGTTGCGTGGGAAAGCAAAGATTTATAAATATAAATGTATATCTGTACACATCGCAGATACACAGTATCTTCAGGCAAGTGGATTTCTTGTGTTCTGGAGAGCTACACTTTTGTCCTTCAATGGCTTTTAATGAAATTCCTTCAATCTTAACTAATCCACATCAATTTCAGATGAAAATTGTCGCTTAGGGGAATTGTCGCAAGAGGAATTGTCGCGTTACCTCGACTAACGTACCTGTACATGAATATATACAGTCTCGTAAAAAATTACATTTGAAATTTTTTTAAATTGGAATGCGATATTGCCAATTGCAGATAATATTAGCAAATATATTTTGTGCAAAAACTGTTCCCCAAACATAGATAATTTGAATCCCATACCTTGATAAACTACTCAGACAGTGGGCCCTATGTCGGAAGGTACTAACATGCCATAAACATATATATTATATACATTTATACAAAAGAGGTACACAACTACATACTATATTCATACTTACATATTGTTATGTAAGCACATACAATTAATGCAAAACGATATGATAGGCCATAGACATAAAGTTATAGTAGAACTGCTAAGCATCTAAATAATTACTGCTTTAGGCGCAGAAAATACTATATAATAGCAATAAATGGAAAGCTTAAGTCGAGTTGAATGCTGAATTTAGTTATTCCGCGAGTTTGAGCTTCTATTCCAATCTCATCTGTATATTTCATTGCCGTTTAGAGTTATCATAGGGATAATGTAGCAATACGCTTCATCCCATTAGTTGTTTCATTGCAGATTGCACTCTCATTTTCCACTGCACATTTCTCCCTGAGAATATTTCCAAGCCAAGCCTCTAGCACATAAACTACAGATACTGCCTACATACGTTGTTACATTCTTACTGTATGTAGTAACTAAAGGATGTAAGTATAAGTATGGATACAATTACTGTATTACACAAAACTTTACTGTATTGTGTGGCCAGTGGATACAGATAATAGAGCAATTGTGAATTGTAACACTGCTAAATAGTGTTAGCTTTCTGTGGTTTCATTCGTCCACTCCACTATGATTAAATTATGAAGATAATTCTGTGAACCGAGGATGAGTATATATTTCTAGAGCATTAGCATTTAGCACCCGTATCTTATTCTTAGAAATATAATACATAGATAGTGGCTAGAAATTCCTTCAGTATAATGAAAATACTACATTCTGCACTAACTCATGGAGATAATGTAATAGAAAGTCAAATCTACTGGTCTAATATATCTGGATTTTCTATCTAGCCATTCATCTACGTACATTAGTAAGGATTATGAATGCAAATAAATAATATATGATCTAAATCCTTAGTTTTGTAATTTGAAGACAAACTCAAATGAAATGGACACCAAAAACAGAGAAGTGCACAATTTGTGGAGGAGGAGCCAAGAAAAGTAGTCACTGACAATGCAATGCCATACAGAACTGACAAGCCAAGACCGGATGTGCCTGGGAATATTCTCAAGTCTGGCCTGGCCAAAGCTAGGAAAAAAGCGACGGAGTGGAACGAAAATGAAATTCCTTCACGCATACATTACTTACATACATAGCTTCTGAATACTTACAAACATAAATACATATAAGTACATAAGACAATATAATAAGGTTGAATTGCATGGCAAAGTAAAGTACGTAACCTTATTGCAATTTTATATTGAATTGTCTTATTTCTCTTTGCTACTGTTGTTGTACTTATGTTCTATAGACTATATTTAATAATTACAAAGTTTACTTAAGTTTAGTTGTAGCCTTTAGCAATATCTCTAATACAAACACAATATAAGTAATACATACAGTACAAGACAAGACAAGGGAATGCTATTACATACCTTTTACCTATGTATTATTTGTACCTTAGGTATGTAGTATGTAGTAGCTGATTGAATAAGTTTGAGTGTGAAATTGTTAAATTATTTTTACATGCTTTGTTTAGACAATTGCTCGCATAAATCCTCCTGGTAGCTGTACCATAAGTTACAATTACTTAAGTCATGGTTGTTATACGTTGTATGCATCCGCAGTGCTTTAGCGAATTCCTACAAGCATACTAGTTAATAACTTTCGCTTAACTCACGGAATAAAATCAGACGAATTTGATATAATCTAGTTTAATTCCGACTCATTACCTTATGTCATTCATTGAAAAGTTAGTCCTCTACTCTCTTGTCTAATCACCTTCCTTTCCTTGAATTTCTCATTTAAATCCTGAAGCTTGACATGCAATTTCATTAGTTATGGGAGATAATATCATTGTTTGCCTACCTCTTTAGATGAGTTAAAGAATAGCTTGAGTACTACATTGCATGACAGTAGCTAGACCTAAAGATTTATGTATGGAATGGAAAACAACTGTTGTCTTGTGTCTATCTGTAGTTCTGTAGGTACTAATACAAAGAAAATTATACACAGAAGTTGCTCTATAAATCCTGAAGAGAGGAAAACTAAAACTAAGATCCTTGCCTTAGTTACGCTTTGCTTTTGCTTTGTTTCGGCAAATACTAGAGCACAATCATATTAATGCTGAATGCTGAATGCAGTAGTAGTAGTAGTTACTACATTGTTGTTACCTAGTATTTATTATTTTATGCCTACTGTTTGTTTTGCTGTGATGTGATGTATAATATTATTTCATTTCATGCTAAGTTAAGGCTAGTGCGATAAGTAGTTTGGTTTTGATAATAGGCAAAGAAAGGAGGTCGCGTCGCGTGTCAACTTGTCCGAAACTGAAATGGAAATACGAGTAAGAGACATTAGTTATTTATTTCACTAGGATATGACAATTTAAATGCACTACAACTACTCTCATTCAGTTCAGAGACCATTCAGCCTCCTTTAATTTCTAAGCACAGATTTCATATACGAAAATTGAATCCTCGCTTTACACTTTACTTTACATAACTATTACTTTACTTATATGAAGGATTTCTCAAGACAATACAAAAGCAGACTAGGCCAGGACAGGACCAGACCAAGACAGGCGCTTTTTATTTTGCGTGTTTGTTGTCTTGTTTTGTTTGCAATTCTATTATATTTGTAGTAACAAACCAAAAAGTGTCTCTTGTGTAAATAAAATATACGAATCTTTAGAAACTTGACTTACATTAGTTAGCAGTTTATGTGGTGCATAATGCACGCTATGCTAAATAGCAAATAGCTTTGCAGGGCTTCATTGTTTGCCTGAATATGTGGTATGCCTTGTCTAGTTTCATTTCTGTGAGATACCTGTGATTCTGTGATGTGATTTGATGCGATGTTGAATAAACATTACGTTAGTCGGCTTGTGTTCTTTTAATGTATGTATATTTGCTGTCATTTCTATTATATTCCGCATGTCAGAACATACTGTGTTGGCTAAGCTTCACTTTACTTTTGCGGTTCTCTTTCCCTTTGTATTGTAATCTAAACAAACGGGATTGCTCTACTGAAAACACATTATTTTATTTATGTACACATTTGCTGGTTACTATTTGGCATTTTATGTGATTGTTGGTTATTTACGCAAAGTACCGAAGTTAACAGTAACTAATGTAAAAAACTGCCAAGCCCGTATATGTAGCCCGCCCGAGTGAGTGTATTGCTGCATAATTACGACAAATATCCTTATAA